>CAUYQG010022524.1:0-11077 GCA_963574415.1 Tarsius wallacei
GTAGGTTATCCTTGGTTGAAATTGTTTATCTTTTAGGACTTTGAAGATAGGGCTCCAAGCTCTCCTAGCCTGCAGGGTTTCTGTAGATAAATCTGCTGCTATTCTAATTGGTCTTCCATGGTAGGTGATCTGGCCTTTTACTCTTGCTGCCTTTAGGATTTTTTCTTTTATACCTACTTTGTTTAGGCGAATTATTATGTGTCTAGGAGTTGGTCTCCTCATTTGTTGTCTTGCAGGGGTTCTCTGAATCTCTTGTGTTTAAATTTTTGCATCCCTGGTTAGATGGGGGAAGTTTTCTTGAATTATCTCATGAAAGGCTTGTTCCAGTGTGGACTCTGTCTCTCTTTCTGCTTAAGGAAGACCAATTACTCTTAGATTCGGTCTCTTGAAGTAATTGCTCAACTCTTAAAGGTTTTGTTCTGCCTTTTTGAGCTTGCTTTCTGTGTTTTTAACAGTTTGGATTAGTTCTATATTTTGGT
Organism: Tarsius wallacei; assembly: GCA_963574415.1. NCBI lineage: Eukaryota > Metazoa > Chordata > Mammalia > Primates > Tarsiidae > Tarsius > Tarsius wallacei. Next base: position 480 of record CAUYQG010022524.1, read on the forward strand.
CCTCAAGCTCTGAGATTCTTTCTTCTGCTTTCCATGCTTGTCATTTTGTTATTTATTTCATTCACAGTATTCTTTATTGCTGTTATCTCAGTTATCAGCTCCTTCCTAGTTTCTTCTTGATTCTCATCAATTCTTTTTAATCTCTCCATTATTGTCTTGGTATCTAGATTTGTAGTTTGAGACCAGTTGTTCTGGGGGCTCTTCATTGTTTGCATTCCGAAGTCAGTTTTCCCAGTGTCTGCCTTCCCAGGGGTCTGGGAGAAATCCATATCCTTCTTTTGGTGTTTCTTCATTTGTGTAGATTTCTCTCTCTCTCTCTCTTCCTTTCCTTTCCCTTCTTTAATTCTGTTTTTCAGGGAAGGTGGGGTTGCTTTTGCTTTGCTTGTGCATCTCCTGTTCTTCCTTATGTGGGTCCTCTGGCTTTGTTCACTTTTGAGGTTGGAGTGTGGGCTGCGGGCTGTACTTTTTGCAGTTTTGAGGTTTAATTGAGGGGAAAGCTGTGATTCAGAATCTGTATGCCGATTCCAGCATCCCCCTATCGGTGTATGAGCCACTGGAACCTATTTCCCACCGTCTTACAATCTTTCTGTGCATCAGAATGTATGTTTGGTCCCTCAGCCTCCCAAGGCACAGGATTACTTTGAGCTGCAACCTGAGACGTCTGCTGCTTAGTTCCCAGGGGAGTGACTTTGTCTGCTGTTTAGTGACGTTACCTTGGGAACCGCGGTGGAGGCTGCTTATAGGTGGGCGGGGCAACGCGAGTCTCTGCCTGGAGAATGGCCGAAGTGATAGTTTCACTTTCGCGGATCCTTTTTCTCCGCTCTTTGGGTCCCTGGGCAATCGACTATGATGGTCTGTGGTAGCATGGGCCTCCCGGGGATCAGCTGCACAGCTGGGCGCTCTATTTGGGGCACCAGAGGTCTGGATTTCAGAGCTCCAAAGCTCCAAAGGGCAGGCGGTGAGTGGCGAAAGTGGCCCTGGGTTGCTCCCAGTGTATTTCAGTCAGAAATGGAATCAGTTTCTCTGAGGGGCGGGTGCTCAGAGCCTCCCAGGGTGACCGGAGGCTCGGTCTGGGTATGATGTAGCCAGAGAGGGAGTTGAGGCCCGAGATTTCTTACCCGTGAGGGAGCAGCCAGGGATGCAATAGCCGGCCCTGCATGGGACCGGGGGTCCCTGGGCCTCAGACCAATGCGTCTAGCTGTGTGCAAGGGGGTAGGGGAAGGAAAGCAAGAGTCTTTTTGGGGAACTCACTTTCGGAGAATCTCACAGTTCCACCTTTGCCTTCGCCATAACCGGAAGCCCTATAAGCATTATTTAATGTGCTGAGCACTCGAGAAATAGTTTACTAAAAATTTTTCATTTTCATTTTCAAAAATTTCATTTTCATTTTTCATTTTCATTTTCAAAAAATTCATTTTCAAAAAATGAAACTGACAAAATATCTAAATTGGATGTGTACCAAAAAAAAAATCTTAATTTATCTTAATTGAAATCTATATTATAATCTGGTAGTCTTTTTCTGTAACTAAAAAGCAGTACTAAATTTAAGCAATTTTGTATCATGACTTAGATCCTGCAGTAGAGAAAGAACATCAGTGGTAAAACTCATGAAATCCAAATAAAGTGTGGGGTTTAGTTAATAGTAACATACCAATAATGGTTTCTTAGTTTTGACAAATATGTCATGGTGATGTAAGATGTTAGCATTAGAGAAAACTGGATGAATAAACTCTCTGTACTGTCTGTGACTTTCATGGAAATAAAAATGATTCCAATAAACAATCATTATAAAAACGCACATTAACTTTTATATTCATCGTATTGTTAATAAGTCCCAAATTTGATTTGTAATTGGTGTACTAGAAATAAGGTAGTGGTAGCAATTGTTACATAAATAAATGTGTATTAGTAGAATCAGGAAACAACACTGATCTTACAACAACATATAATGAATTTGCTTCTTGACGAAAATGAAGAAACTGACTAAGGGGGTTGTAATCAGAAACTAGAATATTAATTATGATTGTGCCAAGTTTTTAGATTTGGGAATAAAAGACAAAGTTCTAAGATATTTCTTTCTAATAGTGATCTAAAGAAAAAAGAGAAACGGGAGGAAGATGAGAAAAAGGAGAAGGAAGGACTAGATTAGATGCAGGATCAGATTTGAAATTGAAGCCCCAAAATATAGATTTGTGTTCAAGATGCCAAAAGTTCCTTGGAATAAATGATAGCTGATATGATTTACTAAGAAAATTTCCTGTGCTAATATAAGACTGTTAATCTAATTTTTAACTATGTAGGAAATATAGGTAAAAATCTAGCGTCCAGAATGGCTGTGATTTGAAAAACCTGTTCTCTCTTCCACCACACTGAATAGGAGTACAGAGTAAACATACATATATCCATGTGCTTTGTGAATTACAAAATCATAAATTATAGATATGATGAATATGCACACTTTAACAGTCTAAGGTAATATTAGTATAAGTTTCTATGCTTTAACAGAAATAAAGAAGATGTAAGTTTTCTTCATTATTTGCTAATGATAATCCTTTCCCTTGCACTCACTATTGACACATTTTGTGACACATTTAGCCTAAATGAAATCAAAGCTACAATTTCACATACTACAATTCTGTTTTCTTTTTCACTGTTATGTTTAAAGAAACCAAATGCAAAGGAAACAGCAGATATGGAAATATGGTTTTAAGGTAAAATTCATGCTAATATGTCAGGTTTTAATCTTGGCTATTAAATTGATATATAAACATTGATCATTCAGAAGGTGCCAAAATCACTTCATAAGTTATCAATGTTGAAAACTGTTTCTTTGAAATTTCTACATAGTCATATTATACCAAACAAAACCCAGGAATTGGGTCAGCTTTGGATTTTAAAACACATGTAGATTAGCCTATATTAAATATATATCAAACTCTATTCAAATTTAAAACAAATAATAATGTTTTAGAGAAAGAGAGAAATAAATGCTATTTATAGCATCTTTAGAACTTAACATTTTTTGGGCATATTAGGAATTTAAGAAATACCTGTTGAATAAAATTAATGATACAGTTAAATATACTTTTGCTTTAAGCTTTCCATAGTTTTGGTAAACTAATAAATATAATAGAGACATAGTTTTATTAAATATAAAGCAATGTAACATACAGTTTTTAATCTAGATTAAATTTAAGAACCACGTACTCACAGGTTTGCCCTACGACGTCTGTAGTTGCCAATGGGACAAAGTTATCTTTTAAGCTATTTGTCTCTAGGATGTAAGGATAAGTTTTGTTTTCTAGATATTCAAATACATATGAATTTTTCATATGTGAAGAATATATGTAGGAGTAAGAAATGCCCTAATTCTCAATACACAGGTTGTAAAATTTTGCATTGGGAAACCTTTAAAAATATTTTAGTTATGCTATGGCCTAAGATTTTCTTGCCAAAGAAGGCCTAGGCAGTTCCTCAAGGAGTTGTATATATATATATTCATTCAAAATTAAAAAGTTGCATTAAAAAAAGTTTCAACGCATTTTCCAATGAATGGGCCCTTGTGATATAATAAACCATATTGGACCCATACAAAGAACAAAATTCAAGTTGCTTATAGGTAAATATTTTATTTAAAACACATAGGCACATATTTTCTGATGATACTAAATAAAATAAGCAATTCTTATTCATATGAAAACAGGGCAGGCTAGAGTTTTCTTTATAACTCAAAATTCAGCTTCAGATTGTTCAATCATTCAAAGATTTTCTGCTTCTCTAATATTTAGAAAGCCATGTTGTTCTTATAATTATTCACACATTATTACACAGTTTCAGAGAGAGAGAGAGAGAGAAAGAGAGAGAGAGAGAGGGAGAAAGAAAGGGAGAAAGGAGGAAGGGAAGGAGAAAGGGAGGGGAGGGGAGGAAAAGAAAGGAGATGAAACGAAAGGAAAAGAATGAAAAGGTAAAGAAAGGAGTTCTCTCTTCTTTCTCTACACGCATAGAATAAAGGCTCTATTAATATAATGGGGGATTTTAAAAATTATTTTGCAATACATTTTCATGTCCTAAAAATCCTATTTTAATGAAGCTTCTTTCCATGATTTTCATCTTCAACAGGGGTCATGGAGTCTGAAAGCTAACTCCCTTGAGTTTCTGGTGAGCCTTAAAGAGCCTGGATACATTGAGAAAGGTGTGAACATCAAGTGGGGTGAGGACAGAAAACCCAGACAGGATGGATAGGGAGCTAAAAACAACAGAGGTAACGTAGGAGGTACATATCCTGCTTTTATTTGTAGTTCTAGGAGCCAGCTTCCCACCAGTGGATTACAAAGCAAGATACGTGGTTAAAGCCATTTAAGCCAGTTCCATAGAGCATTTATTTAGGTTGAGAAAGAACAAGAAATAGTGGTCTTGAGTCTCTCCCTCAGCAACCTTGTGACCTGGAAGGGATCCAAGATCCTTGTATATTATTCAGCAAAGCCATGGGAGTGGCTGGCATAAAGCCACCATGATGAGGGTGTAGTTGTCCCCAGAGTATAGACTTGCAGTGGTGGACCAAAGACAGAAGCCAGATGCAAAAAGTAGCTAATATGTAGGGTCCCTCAATGGCTGCAAGAACTCAGGTACCTGAGTCTGAGTTAACGGGGACCACCAGCTTTCGACCATGACAGGAATCACTTTAGCTCCTGGGGACACATCAGGGGATGTGACGCCATCGTTGTGAGTATGTAAACTAATATGAGACATTTTAATTCCTTTTTGTTACTTGGACTTTTAACTAAAAATTGACTTATAATTAGGTTGCAAGATTTAACAAATAATACAAATACTGCATGAACAAATTATTATTTACCTGAAATTCAAATTTAACTGTGTATTTTATGTTCTACCTGGCAAGCTTACTTATAATAAGGTGGCAAGTATGAACTTTTTTCTCTCATCCTTGGGAAACAGGGTTACATTTGTGACATAAGATAAGGAATACTAATTTTTTCCCAATCAAATTTTGTACTTGTTCTTACTTATATATTAACTCCTGCTTTCTGTGAAACAAGAAGCCAATAAAAATAACTGTCTTTAAAGAGGTTTCAAATAGTATGAGACTCTTCAACTCAAATAAGAAAGAGCATAAAACAACATGATATGAATAACCTATGTTTGAATTCTTTGTTTCTTGTGAATGGATCCTTAAATTGGATAATTTGTTTGCCTCTAGCCCAGACTTTGTGACTGAGGACAAATGAAAAGAGAAAAAAATGTTTGAGCATATATGTGTGCATGTGTGGATATACACATGTGTGTGTTTGTGTGCATGTGTGTGTATGTGTGTTCTCAAGTAATTTTCTTGATGAGGAATTGGGGAGGAAGGCAAAAAGGTTCTAGAAACAGTTGAAGAAACTTTTTCCTTGTGGCCTAACTGGGTACTAGAGATATGTTCCAGAAACAGGGCAGAAGGACTTGATCTGTGTTCATGACTGACCAACAACAATAATCAAATACAAATCCCGAGGAATAAGGAATCAAGGAGAGATCAGGTAGTGAACTTTGCGCAGAACTTTAGATCCAAAGGCAAGAATATTATGTGCCACCTTTACTTCTAAGGACTGACTGAAAGTCCCTGGGGGTACTCTCATCATGCAATACCCAAGAGAGTGGTGCACCACAAGGATGACAGGAGCCTCATTATGTGAGCAGTAACACTTACCTGATTCCAGAGCTCACACTCAGAATCTGGACTGAAATAATTAAGCCAACATGTTTTTGCTATATCTCTTTAATGTCAAGTGAAGAAGGGTTATTTGAAATGGTTTTCCGGCATTAATTTCTGACTTTTATCTAAATAAGAGCCAGAGAAACTACTTCCTAGGTGAGGTTAAGTCTCAGTCTTCTTGAATGTTAAATGGAGATATTTAAGTTACCTAACAGAGTTGTTTGAAAAAAATTATGAGATAATGTATATAAAACACTGATCACAGTCCCTGGTGAGTACAATAATAATACTACTAATAAAAATTCCAAAGTCAACACTGTAAATTAAATACTCTGACAAAATGAAGGCAAGGAGGAAATAAGAAACCAGATTATGGGGAAAGGGAGGGGGAAGAAAAAGAAACCAGATTGCTTCAAACTTGCAATGAAAAATAGAGTAAAATAGAATTCATCAGTAAAAGTATAAACTTCATTGGGTGTTTTGAAAGTTTCTTATATTTCAGGCTCAACCAAGGATTCTTCTCTATTTGAAGAGAGAGAAAAAGACAGTTTTCCAGAGAAGCAAAATTCACTCACTCACTCATTCAATATTTATTGATTAGAACATTCTTCCAGCTATACTTATTACAGCAACATCTTAAATAGTCTCTCTGATTCCTTTCTCTCTTGTCCCTGCAATCCCCTACCCATTTGTAACACAGTAGTCAGTGTCCTCTAAAAAGACAAATCAGAGAAAAATAAGTCCCTGCTTAAAACTATCCATTGTCTTCTCAAGAATTTTAGTTAAAATCCAAACTGTACCATGGTTTACAAATCCCTATTTAGTTAATCTCCAGCTGACCTTTCCAAATATGTTATTCAACTCTACCCATTACCCACAATACAGCTTCCAGTTAAATGCACCAATTCTTTTTCTTAATCTCAGAAGTTCCTTCACCTATCTACTGCTGGCTTCTCGTCTGAGCCTGGAGGTAGCCTTCTCAGAGGAGCAATGGTGGATTAATCCATAAGAGACAAACTTCAAACCTACTGCATCAAACTTAAAAAAAGAATCTTTCTAAAGAATTTACCTTCATCTTTTTGTGTTTTGTTTTATATAAGTGTTTAATCTCCGTCCCCTTCCTCTAAGATGAAAATTCTCTCACAGAACCTGACCGCTCTATCCCCACCATCTAAGTCAACGTCAACTACTAGTTGAGCCATGCACAGCGGCTCATGCCTGTAATTCCAGTACTTTGGGAGACTAAGGTGGGAGAACTGCTTGAGCCAAGGAGTTCAAGACCGGCCTGGGCAACATAGCAAGACCTCATTTCAACAAAAATATTAGCCGGGCATGGTGGCACGAGCCTGTAGTCCCAGCTACTCAGGAGGCTGAGGCAGAAGGATCGCCTGAGCTCAGGAGGTCGAGGCTGCAATGAGCCATGATTGTGTCACTGTACTCCAGTCTGGGTGACCGAGCAAGACCTCGACTCAAAATAAAACAAAATAAAATAATAAAATAAAATAAAATAAACAAACAACAGCAAAAAACTACTAGTTGAATGAATGAAAATTGTATTATGCTGTGTTTTCTATTCTTCTACTAGCATCTTTTCCACACAACTTTCTGAGAAGATTATAGATTATGTGTGTTTTCAATGTTTAAAAAAAGGGTAACATTCATATGAATTTTTAAATTTCCTTTCCCTATCCTGCAAAGCAAACACACAAAATTAAAATGATTTGAATTTAATATAGTTTATTATTTAAGTTAAGGCTAAAAATAAACTTATTTAAACTGGTATAAATCTAATAATCAAATAAAAAAATTAATAAGAAATCAAAGTAAAATATCCTTACTTTGTGAAATTGTCAGTACTCAGCACATACTAAAGATTTTTTTAAAAATCTATATTTCTAGTTCTGACTCACTGGTCTCTTGTCCCACAACTTCGGACTGCCATTCCAAGTTACTTTTCCTTTTTATGTTGCTTTGAAGTCAGTATAAGCAATATCAAACTCGTTAGCTTCCTGTGTAAGCCACTGCTTCCCTCAGTAGAATAATCAATTTTCTCTGTCCTCTCACCTATCCGGTATAGAAGATGCCATTTTCAAAAACAATTTCGCACACACTTCCTTTGTCCCAAATACCCAAGCAGTTATAAAATCCTGATGCAGCTTACTTTGAAATGTGTCATAGATTCTTCCTTTGCTCTTATTTTTTTGAATCCCCATCTTTAGCCAGAGCTGCATTTCTGCAGTGGTAATCAAGCTGCAAGCTGGTCTCCTTATACTCCAAATTCTTTCTGCTCTAGTCCATCTTGCCTACAGCAGCAATACATTGCTCAAATCTATAACTATTAGCACACCATGATCCAAGTCTGAAATTCAAAATGGCACCAGCTCTAATTGTGTATCACATTTATTCTGAAATATTTAATGTCTTTCAGCTTCTATTTCCCTATCCTGCCACATCCCTACTTCTCAGATTTCAGAAAATGAAGTGCAGATAAACTGATAGGATATGTGGGAACACATATACCAATCCATACATTCCTCCAGGGTGTAGACACTGCCAATTAACTCACAGAGAACCTGGGGCATAGTAAGCAATTGAATTTATTGCGTGTTATTAATGTGTTGAGCTTGACTGAGTATTTTTTACTTTAAATTTTTAAAATACATAATAGTTGCATCTATTTATAAGGTACATGTAGTATTTTGATACAAGCATACAATGTGGAATAATTGGATTAGGGTCTGCGAGGATTCTAAGTGTTTCAAATTCTAAGTGGAGCAGAATTTAATGGCAGAATCTGATTAGTGACATATTTTTATTTGGTATTCATAATTTGCTTCCTGAGATCCAGAAACCTCCTTCGCAATATACAAGAATAGTAATTCCATTATAATGAGAAATATCAAATTTTCGCCATTATATAATGGCTACTGTGTATATTATACAAGCCAAGGAATGATACATGAATCATGATAATCACCTAAGGAGGATAAATGATGAATTAATAATGAGGCACACGGTAAGAAACAAAGGAAATTTTCATTTCATTGATAATGTAATAAAATAACTTCAAAATTAAATCACTGTCTATTTATGGCATAGTGCTTTTCAGGACCTCAAGTCATTTCTCCATGCTATTACTAAGGTATAATTCAGAAGCTGTCATATCCTCTTTAAATTCCTCTGGTAACAGTGTTGCCTATCACTTATCATACAGATATAACAATAACAATAACTTTAAATACCATTATTAACAGTTAATGTGCAAATGACACAGGAAACTGCCTATTTACACAAACTCTTTTGGTAACTATGGTATAGCAAGTGTCTGATTATCTGGTGGCACATAAAAGAATATATTTTCTTAAAAAGCACCAGTCTTTTTATTATGTAAAAGATAAGAAATCAAATGATTTTATAATGTCTAGATAACTTTATAGGAAACATGTACTAAATGATTATGTTATGCAAATATGAATTAGTCGAATTTGGGATAGGAAACAAAACTATATTTCCTTGGATAGCTATAAAATGGACAGCATAAACTATGTTTCACTCTAAACATTAAGCTACTAATGTTTTAATGTATTATATTTATTATAGAACAGAACCCCCACATATTTCTGATTCAAAATAAATATTTAGTTCATCATCAAATTTTTTATTCATATGAAAATAAGATTTTTTTCCCCCATTCTCCTTTTGTCACTTAAAAGTGGTCCTATTATCTTCTGTATGAATGTCAATCACTTCAGGAATGACTGTGTTTGTCACGTGACCTTGTCTCTTCTGGCTACTATAATAGACTATGAAAGGTTTTCACCATTCATTCAGTCACTTCTTAATCTTATCCTGTGCTTTGCCTGATAGAATTATTAAATAAGATAATAGCCAAAGTTTTGTCTGTACTATGGTGTGCAGACAGAATTGATCTTTGCCAAAAACTTCAGTGAGGTTAAAATTAGTCAATATGACCACTTTAATTTTACTACCTATTTATTACTTCCTAGGCACTGAATCTCTTCAAGGTCTTTCCTTCTTTCGATTTAAGAAAAAAAAATGGAAGTAAAGAAAAAGTTACAATTTCTTCCTCACCATCAATATAAAAGTTACTTGAATTACTCACCAGAAAAGAACATTTCATTATGGACACAGGAGAAAGGGTCTTCCTTCCCCCTCTCCCTCCCTTTCTTCCTCCTTCTTCCCTACCTCTGTCCCTCGCTTCTTCCACCCTCCTCCCTCCCTCCCTCCCTTCCGTGAATCTTTGAGATCTTTGAGATTCTATTACTTACATGGGTAACTAATTACTGAATAAGTTCAGATTCTCCCTTATTACTTCATACAGCTTTCTTCTTTTGTTTGTTTTTGAAAATCTTTCCAAAGTCAGAAAAAATATATAAAATTTTATATTTAATTTTACTTTTATATTAATTTACATTAATTTGTATTAAACTTAATAGCCACTATAAGAAATAGTATACAATCAAAACTAGAACTACCATATAATCCAATAATCCCACTTCTGGGTGTCTACGCAAAGAAAATAAAATCACTGTCTCAAAGAGATATCTGCACTCCTGTGTTCATTGTAGCATTCTTCACAATAGCAAATATATTACAACAATCTTCACAATCATCAATGGATGAATGAATAAAGATAAGGTGGAATAGATATACATTGAAATAACATTGAGTCATTAAAAAAGAAGAAAATCCAGTCGGGCTCAGTGGCTCAGCCTGTAATCCTGCGCCTTGGGAGGCTGAGGTGAGTGGATTGCCTGAGCCCGTGGGTTCGAGACCCGCCTGGGCAACTTGGTGAGCCCTCATCTCTACAATAAATCAAAAAAAAATTAGCCGGACATGGTAGTGCGTGTCTGTAGTTCCAGCT
>CAUYQG010022526.1:0-16658 GCA_963574415.1 Tarsius wallacei
AAATGTCCTTCTAACCCATTCTCTTCTGGTAGGCTGCATTCAGAGCCTTCTGTGATCTGGCTCCAAATGTTTCCAGAGTCATCTCTGCTACTGGTTTTTATGCCGCTTATGAAAGAGCGTATGTTCCATCCATTTCCTGAGATGACCTTACACATTCAAAGCTCTGTTCTGCCCTTTCTTTCAATTTCAGTTTCTGCTATGATGCCATCATTTTAGTGAATCTTTTGCTGACTCTTCCAGTGAATATCACAGTTTTAAGTATAGTGGAAGGCTAAAGTGTCTTATTTAAAGGCTGTAAGTTCTTTGAGGTCAAGAATCATTCCTATACAATCTCAAATACCCTAGTTACCAACAGCCCACCTTGATTTGGTAGGTGCCAGACAGACTTTTAAATATTATTCTGGGTGGAAAAGGAAACCAGTGCAACCTCTTTGGAAGACAGTGTGGAGGTATCTGAAAGAACTAGAAATGGACCTTCCATATGACTCAGCAATTCCCCTATTGGGAATATACCTGAAGGAACTCAAATCATTCTACAAAGAGATACCTGCACACGTATGTTTGTTGCAGCTCTATTCACAATAGCAAAAGCATGGAACCAACCATATTGCTCATCGAAGCTGGACTGGATAAAAAAAAATGTGGTATGTATATACAATGGAATATCATGCAGCCATAAAGAAGGACAAATATATGGACTTTGCAGCAACTTAGATGGATTTAGAGTCGATCATACTTAATGACCTATCACAGAAATAAAGAACAGAGTCCATATGTTCTAACTCATAAGTGGACCTTGAACAATTATAATATAAAGAAAGGGATTGGCAGTAGCGGGAAATGGTCAGCGGATGGCGGGGGTGGGATTGGTAGTTGAGGGAAACTGCTAGGGGTGGGAGGGGCATGCCTCATCAATGAGGGCACCTGCATAATCAACGTTTGTATACCTAACCCTGGATTGTACCCCACATCTTTCTAATAAAAAAATAATTATTCTGGCCTGCTTTCTTTAGCCTAATATGACACCACTTTCCAATATTAAACCAGTTCTCCAGTTTACACATACCACTCACAAATCCCCAAAATGTTATTTCAGTCAATGACTCCAATATTTCCATTGCTTCCTATACCTTTCAGGATACAAATCAAATTCCTCAACTTAGTTTCACAATGCGAGTCTCCTGTAACTCAGAATCTGATTTCTGTCAGCCAGTCTTATCTGGCTTTCTCTCTCTCCACTTGTCCACATGCAGTCTTCATTCCAATCCAAATCACTGAATTTACCCAAAAAATGCCCTATTTTTTTCCTTCATTCCTTTGCATATGCTTTTCCCTCTTTCTGGAAAGTTCTTTCCTTCCTTCTTCTACTAATTAGTGCTTACCCTTTAGGGCCCAGCACAATGTCGGGGCCTCCGAAAAGCCCATTCTAAACCGAGGGGTGATTTAGATGCCCTCCATGATAATTATGGGAGTGTGCGGAGTGGTTTGCTTATGTGTATCTCCCACTACAAACAAGTCAGTAGATGTCATCAGAGATGGTGTTTTATAGCTTATACCAGTGGTGGTCAAACTTGAGGCCGCATCTGAATCACTAGAAGGATTTTTAAAACACAGCTTGCTGGGCCCTAATCTGAGAGTCTCTCAGATAGTCATTTTGGGATGGGGCCCAAGAATTTGACCAGTTAACAGATCCCTAAGGACCACATTGTGAGAACCAGAGTTTGACACAATCAATTTTTGTGTTTAGCACATTTATTGAACAAAATTGAACCTTGATAAATATTATAAGTAATAAAAACACATACTTATCATTTGAAATAAAAACACATTTGAGTTGGGTCTTAATTATATCACCTTCTTTGTGAGCACAGGTCCAATGAAGTCATTCATTTAAAAAAACAGCACGTTATTCAACTGAATAGGTACAACGCATCAATTGTTCTCAAATCTACACAGCTACTAGATTACCCCAAGGAAAGTTTTAGAATATGGACGCTGGGCCACACCTCAATCAGCCTACTCAAACTCTGTGTGGGAGCCCATGGAACCTGTCTGTTTAACCAACGTGCCAGGTGACTTTCAGCCAGTTTGGCACCCACCATGGTAGACCTAAGCAACCTAAAACAATCTATGCCTTCTTTGTGTTAATTCAGTTCGTCTAACTATCTTCTCCAGTAAGTTTTCAACAAGCCATTAGTTATGCATGGCATATCAAATGAAAATACAAAAGAGAACACTTAGAACTTCAATAATGAATGCATAAACTCCAGGCATTGTGCCTGAGAATGACGGCCCCTGGTTTGAAACATCACCAAAGGGGATGAATAGCTGAAGGTACTATTTACATTGCCATATAACCCTTCTTGAAATACTCTTTCAGTCTTTGTTATGAATTTCATACAGGTAATTTTAATTTCTTAAACTGTTGCCATAAAAAGGAGTGTTCCACCTTCAGGTAAGTTACATGGCTGGTGTGTCACTGAACAGGATGAATCACGCTGGTGCATGTGATAGGACAGTGGTCTGGCATCCTGTCTCACAGGACAGTGTTTTTTCTGGAATACTGCCATCATGTCAGCAGGCTCCAAATTGGTTAGGATTAGCTGTATCAGTTCAGCAAAAGTGAACCTCTTCAATCTTTTTACCAGAATGACAAGGCTAAATTCCAGAAATAAATATATTAAAAAATTGAATTCATCCTCTTCCTTCTTAATTCAAAGGAAAATGGAGAGAGATGAGTGAATTTTGAAAAAAATTAATCCTGGTTCATTTTATTCAACTGGTATTGTCATTCAACAAACATTTCCGAGAACACATTATATGCCAGAGAGTGTTGAGTTATTGTTGAAGGTGAAATTATATGTTAGCAGACATATAGGTCTGCTGCTATCTTCAGATCTGTTGCTGGTTTCAGATACTTTGAAAATAGCAAAGGTAGGTTTGTCTCTAGGAAGAAAGTTGTTTAAATGCCAAATACAGGTTTCTACTGTCATATGTGCTGATGTGTGAATTTACTTTTAGGAAAAGTGAATATTTACCATGATAAGATAAAGAAATTTAAAAAAAATAAAGAAAAAATAATGGAGAAATACAAAAGAGGGGAAAATAATCCAGGCCTGGTTGGTTCCTGTGTGTCCTTTTAAAAATATAATCGTGTAGAACACATTGCAAAGAACAAAGGGAACCAAAGTTTTCCCAAATTCTTGTCTCTCAGTGATCTGGTTGTCACATGCTCAGACTTTATTTCAAAGTGTAGGGAACTCCTGTGAGTTTTGGCAGCCAGATCTCTGGACCAGGTTTGTGGATTAGGTTGGGTAAATTGCAAAATAATATGACATTAGTATTTGAAAATACTATATGCTCCAGTGTAATGCACTCATTGTTGGGGAACTGATTCTTAGAGACATTCATCCACTTGCCTGGTTTGTGTGTCTGGTTTGTGGCACAGTTATCATTTGAAACCAAGGTCCTCTGGGTCTCAGCAAGGAGCTTTTCTGCTCTACCATACCATCTTTAAAAACTGTCAATAGTGTAAATTATCTAAATTTTATTTGATTCTATGGGCAATGGTCATTGGTTATCAAGGGAGGAAAAAAAGGGCGGGGGGGAGAGATTATTTCCTGTCTTAAAAGTCTCCTTCCAGAGCTGTCATTTTTGATCTTTGTAAATGTGTATCGACTTGACTAGTCCAGCCATGGAAAATGCTGCCTGCCACCCCAGATTATGGTGAAAGCATCCCTAAGACTCACCTCCAAAGCTGTCATGTTTTTCTGGTTTTCCACAGATAAGCGATTGGCTTCTCTGATTTTATCTGTAGCTTCTCTCAACAGGTCCCAAGCGTCATCGAGTTTGTTTTTGTAGTCAGCTAGTTTCTCCCGAAGATCCTTCTCCATTTCTTCATTTTTCCCCCTGGACTCTCCAAACAGTTTCCTCACCTTCATTAGAAGGCCTTCCGCAGCTCTGCAATGACCCCAGCCCACGACAGACAATAAGCCCGTGTCACTGCCTCAGTGGTTATCGGTATTAGACTGTGTTGCAAAGATGCTGATGTGAAAAGGATGAAAAGTGAGGAAATACGTAAAGCAGATTCACTATATCCCAAATCAAGTTGAAAGCTGGTTCCTGAGGCTATCAGACCAATTATAATTAAAATTAAAGCAATTATCATAATACTAAAGAAAGGGATCGGCAGCAGTGGGAAACTATCAGGGAAGGGGGGGTGGGATTGGCAGTTGAGGGAAACTGCTAGGGGAGGGAGGGGCTCACCTCATCCACAAGGGTACCTGCACAATCAACATTTGTATACCTAACCCTGAATTGTACCCCACATCTTTATAAATAAATAAATAAACAAACAAAAATAAAATTAAAGCAAAATAGAGAAAGAAATATTTTTCATTTATTAGTAAAATAATATTTGCAATTGATAAGGGTCTCATGTTATTCTCATAATCTGATGAAATGAGTTTTATGATTCACCTCACATAGTAAAACAAACAAAAAACATCCATCTATTTTACCAGAATGAGACATTTTCGGAATTCCTTTGAATGTAAGGAATGAATATTGACATGCTTGCTTAGAAACTGTGACTAGAACTCTAGATTATTGCCATGATTGTGTAATATTATGGTTTTGATCTACTTTTTCTTTTTTTCTCCAAATGATTGATCTGGGAGTTTCTTGGGTTTAACTTACCTAGTTATCCTAAAGTGATAATATCTGAGCCCTTACAAAAGGCTAAATACTTCAAAAAGAAAAAAACAGCAGTTCTCTAACGAACATGCATTATAATCCCCTGAAGGGCTTGTTAAAACACAATTTCCTGGGCCACATCCCCAAAGTTTTTGATTCAGTAGGTCTGGGATGGCAGTCTGATAATTTGTATTTCTGACAAGTTCTTAGGTGTTGCTGATATTGCTGATTTAGTGTATATTATTTAAGTATTGATAATGCTTTGAAGTTAGTTATGAATGTGAAAATGTTTCTATTTTATTGAGTGTGTTATCATAAAAGATCATTACCATTAGTAAAATCACTATCATTTTGCCCAATCCTCAGATTTCTAATCTTTGTTTCAAAGTACTAGGTATTTATTACTTGATGATTTTCCCTTACAGCATTTCTTAAGATGATAAAATGTATAGGATGTCCTGGTTAAGTCATACTTTTATTTATCCGAAGGTATTTTTCTTAAAACAAAAAATATACTGATAGTTTTAAAGTCTCCAACACAGGTGATTAATAAAGCACACCCATTAGTCTACTCATAGAAGGGATGACAGTAACAAAAATCATTTACTCGATTATCTGCATATAGACGAGAACATGCTTTTGATTCATTTGAGACAAAGATAAAATATAACTAAGTAGTAAACAAAAGTAAATTCATAGCAAACATCTCCAGGTCAGAGAAACAATGTATCTTCTGCTCACATGTGTGATGAAAATTTAGAAAACGATAAATTATTTGGAACGCTCAATTTATCGAATGAACAATAGAGGATCTACTCACACCAACTCATCTTCAGCCACCTCCTTCTGTGCATCTAGATTTTTCCTCCTCAGTTCTTGCATCATCTGATCAATCTCCTTCTGAAGCTCTTGCAGATTTCTCTCAAAGGCTTTGTCTTGGGTTCCTAGAGTTTCATTTAGTTTTATAGCTTTTTCATTTACAGCTGCAGGGGGTAAAACAAATTTTGCAAATTAGTAAACAAAAATGCCACATGCAAACCCAGCGTTCAGCATCTGCTCATCGCCACCATTTCCAAATGAAATGTATTTTGCCATGGGTGTTCCTGCTGGGAAACAGAGAGGCAGTTAAGACAATCGTTAGTAACCAACAGGGAAATGTGACATATTTCTCCATCTTTATTTGGGGGGCACAGTACCTAAAGCATGGTGTTTCTCATTTCAAAAGGAAGAAATACAAAGAAGTAGATGAAACCATATTCAGGTAAAAGGTCAAAAAATGTGATGTACAGCATCACGCGTGCAGGATGAAAACACAAGCTTCGCATTGTTGATAAGACAGTCATATTGAGTCCACTTGAAATACTGAGCATGGAAATACTCTCAGTGATGAAGTCTCAGAAAATGAACCTGCCGTTGCATTTCCACACAGTCCTTGTGTTCTTTGTTTTTTTTAAGGACTGAGGAAAGGGGCATGGGTCTAGGGACAAGGATTATAAATTAGGCTTCAACAATACCTTCCAGCAATAGCATCCATCGTAAAAGTCTGTGTTTATTATGCATTAAATGGGGTTTCAAACTGTGCTCTTTGGAATCTTAGGATTCTCCAGGTGCTCCAGGTCCTCGACAAATGATATCTATTCTGCCAAGAATCTGCTTTATAGGTTGGTGTTCTGGGCGAGATTTCATTTGAAAAAAGAATTCTATGTCAAATAAAAGTTTGAAAAACTGGTGAATTGAAACATTTACACAGTTCTATTATGAGTTTTAGACGAAACTTTCCTGGAGTGTGTTCCATGGGACATTTATTTAGTGTGCCGAAGAGAGATGGTTTCTCAAATTCTTTTGTCAGTGGAATACTTATTTCTAAAATATGTCCTATGAAAATGCCTAAAATGAGGGGTCTGGGTTAGCCAAGAGGTATTTTTCTACCATTCAAGAACATATCTGAAGAACTCCTAAGTCACAGGAGAATTTTGAAAGTTAATTTCTATCCTTAGAGAGACTTTTCTGATTTGCACTGGCCAGAGCTCCTGAAACAGGTACACATAGTCAGGGTAAGTAGAGCAGCCAGAGGGGAGTGTAAGATGGGGGATCAGCACAGTGGTTTGGAAATGTGGTCCCCAACAAGTAGCATCATCACCTTGACCTTTGACAGATGCAGGTTCTCGGGTCCTGCCACGGATCTACTGAGTCAGAAATTCTCCCCGGTAGGGACCAGCAATCTGTTTTAACCAGCCCTCCAGAGGGGTTGATGCACACCAGAGTCTGAGAAAACTGGGTTGGAAGATGGAGTCGAGCCTCACTATCTAAGCTACCTTTTCAGAATGTATCTTTATAATACTCTTTTCATGAAGCATGACTTTGGGATTTGCTACAGACTGAATGTATAAACATGACTTTCCCCCAAATTCATATGTTGAAACCAAATTCCAATGTGATGGCATTTGGGAGTGGAGCCTTTGGGAGGTGATTAGGTCATGAGAATAAGATTAGTGCTCTTATAAATGGGATACCAGAGAACTCCCTTACCCCTTCTGTCATGTGAGGTTATCAAGAGAAGACGGATATCTCTGAATTAGGAAGCAGCTTCTCAATAGACACCAAATCTTCCCAGCACCTTGATTTTGGATGTCTCAGCCTCCAGAAGTATGAGAAATACATTTATGCTGTTTACGAGTCACCCAGTCTTTGATATTTCTGTTACAGCAGCCCAAATGGACGAAGAGGGTATAATTTGCAGAAAAATTTGAATCACATGTTTTAAAGAGCAAATATTACCATTCCTAACTCTGGTGGAAACAGTCACTCAGGTGCTGTATTTTCTAGAACTTAGTGAGGGTGGCTTGTTCTTGGTCCACTGCCTACTAGCTATACTCTTAACATTTGCCAAAGAACCTTCTCAAAATTCCACCATTTGGCTCTGTCATGTTTGTTATGAAATAACAGTGAACGTGGGCTAATTAACTTGAAAGCTCCTTTCTCCAGCAAACTATGTGGGAAGCAAGCCAGAGTGCCAATGATTAAATGTAAGAAGGTTTCTGCATCTTGGATTTCCAGAAAGCACTAGTAGATATGCCCATACCTACGGCACTGCCCTATCCTTTAGTCTGAGTGCATGCTGTCTGCCTAGTTGACTTTAGCCAGTTGTAGCTTATAAGTACCTACTGATAACATTTGTATTCACTTTTTAAAAATAAGTGGTAAATCTCACTCCCCCATCCTGCCAAAGCTGGTTTTTATCTATTTATTTATTTTACTAAATGAATATTATATATATATGAGATTTGATAAAAGATATCTTTTGAAATGTGATCTAACTTAGGTCTTGGATCTAGGCAGTAACAAGGAAGGGAGAAAAGGGAGATACAATCTCATTATTTCTCTCATGGTGTGTTCTCAAAGCTAAACTTTTGCAGAGAATAATTAGTGGGAAAAGAATGACATCAGAGGAGATAGGGCAAAGGCAAAGTTGGCCATATCTTTTGGCGTTTATGCATCATTTCTTTTTAACTTAAAGTAATTTGTAAGCAACTGCATGGAATTATTTGAGTACATAGAAACAGCTTTATCAAAATAATCATGCATTAAGAAAGAAAGCATCATTTTAATTGAAGGAGTTTGATTGCTCCACTACTTATATGTGGGCTATGGAACTTCTTTGAGTATTTTTAAACTAAAGATGAGCATACTTTTTAGTCTCTTGTTCAAAGTTATACACTATCACTTTAATATGTTTTCTTCTCTACAGAATTGAAAATAATTGCAAAAAGTTTACCTTTGGAATTTACTTATTTATTTCCACCTTATTTGAAAGGAGGATTTAGGTAATTAAAAATATCTTTAAAATGAGATAGAATTAACATAAAAGAAAATAGAGGTAAAGGTAAAAAATAAATGTAAATCAGGGCAAGGCATGTTATGTTCAGTTATGTTATGAAATGTTATGTTCAGTGCAGCAGGCCTTACATCTGGCTCTAGGTATTTAGTAGCCAATGCATAGCAGTGGATACAAAGCAGAGTCTTAAGAGGTATACAATATTTGCAAAATGGAAATAAATTAATTTCTCAGGAGAAGAAAAGCTGTTTTTCATACCAAGTCAGAAAAAAAAAATCCTTTGGTAGGTAAATTAATGAAGAATAGCAAATAATACTCTCATCTGAGAAACGGGAAAGAAGGGTGTCTAGCATTTATTAAGGCCTATTGTATGTCAAGACATAAACACTGATAGGCTTTTCTTTGTCCACCCATTAATTCTAATAATGCATGGAATAAAATATAGTTTATTCATGATTGAATCAGCAGTCATTGCACAGTAGATATCATGAAATTATAGTGAGATCAGAATGCCTTAGATGAATAGAAGTAGATTATTTCTAAAGAGGTCATGGATTATAATGGAAGATAGGATGAGTATCCCATCTCTATAAACATAAATCTGAAATAGACAAATGTCAGACTGAAGCATTCATTTTTTCCACAGCAATTTATTACAACTAATCAAATGTCAAAGTGCTGATGATGAGTCCCCATTATTGTAGTTTTGGGAAAAAAAAGAGGCGAATATGTGGTATAACCTTTCTTGGTGAGTCCTTTCCTTCCCTTTCCTTGTTCCCTTCCTGTTTCTGTCTCCCTCCTTCTTTCCTTTCTCTCTCTCTCTCTCTCAATCTGTCTGTCTTCTGTCTCTTCTTCCCTAAACTGCCAAGGCTTGCAGCACACCTCAGTGAGGATTTAGTGATGCTCTGGTAGAGTATAATTCAATTTAAACTTTTCATTGAATTTTGCCCTTTGGATTAATTCTGCCAAATCGTGGCTGCTGGCAAAAGTGGGTCGTGTTCCTGTTTCCCTCAGGTACAGCTATCCCATATGGCACCTCACGTGAATTAGACCACCTCGTTGATGATACACAATTAGGGAATGAGGCACCTTTGGCGATACGTAACTCCTTCTCTCATGGAGAGATCAGGGATTGTGGATAGTGTGCAAAGCCTGATGAATATTGTCTCTACTCTGCCCCCCTCCTGGTACCTTTGTTTGGTGCGTAAGTTGTGGAAATGGTTCACAGAGGCCCTAGACACCCTGGAAAACAAAAGCAACAACAAAAACGTATTGATCATACCGACCAAA
Source organism: Tarsius wallacei (assembly GCA_963574415.1). Taxonomy (NCBI): domain Eukaryota; kingdom Metazoa; phylum Chordata; class Mammalia; order Primates; family Tarsiidae; genus Tarsius; species Tarsius wallacei. Next base: position 9,821 of record CAUYQG010022526.1, read on the forward strand.
GAGTTAGCCACGAGTATGTGTCTCTGTGGTGGGAGATGGAGAGCTCACCGTAGAGAAAAAAGTAAGCAGTGCTGATACTCGAGGCTATGACAAATATGTTAGCATTTATTCTCATGTACCAATATTTGATTGAAATGATTTAAAAATGAGTCTCTAGGAGAGGGTGTTGGGTGCTGGGTGTTGGGTGTTTGAAATTTCAAGTGGAAAGAAAAGGAAAGCCCCTGGAGTATTGACTAGTGCCTTTGGGAATCCACACATAGTGAAAATGCTCGACCTACAATCAGATATTTTTGGGTGGTATTTTTTTGAGGGGGGCAGGGGGAGACTTTCAAGTAGCCTTGATGGAAAATAATACCAGGAAAAGTACAGTTTCATCTAGCATGGGATAGACCACAGTGAGTTAACTGAGATTTTTCTGGTGGAAGTAACATGTTTCACAGCCTGACATGTTTTGCCTCAGATTATGTCTCAGATTAAAACTCTCTTGCTTTCTACAGTGGGGAGTCTTTGGAACTTTCTGTCTCTTCTTGGCCAGTGATGCCTAAGAATTACCAGTCAGGATCTGTTTTGAAGTTACTTATATCCTTATTTATTTGACAGGCTTACAAAGTATCTAAACTGCATAATATTTCAGAGCAATAAAAATGTTTGACTTTTTAAAGAACAAAACTCCCACTTTTTCCTCCTTTCTAAACATGCAAGCCTGTTTATTATATGTCAATAGATATTTAAGAACGAGAGTTTTTAGAGTGGGAGAGAAGGGCCTTTATCTGTTTTCTTTAAGAGCTTCTTAATTTTGGCTTCCGCTTTGATTCTCAATCATATTGGTAGACGCCAAGAGCTAACTCTGAGATAATTGTGGACTAGATGCAGTGGAGCTTCTGGTAAGGTAGCACATCCAAATCCCAAGCAACAGATGTTCATTAAAAACCAGTCCCAAGAATTGGAAAACGCATTTTGAGAAACTAAAGTGCTACTGTAATGCATCAAGTGATAGAATAAAATTAGTTTTTTCAAAAAAATAAAAAATATCTCAAATAGTTTTGAATACCAGCAATAACAAGGCCTACGTTTCCCATCCGTTGTTTGATCAAAGAGCCACTCCTCAAGAACATCCCGCCATTCTGCCCTCATAATCTCTAATTCATTGACTGCTGACACTAATTTAACACTGCAGGTTGTCGATTCTCAGCAGATAATGCCCTTGAATATCTGAACCAGGATACGGTTTGAAACTCAACCCTTCAATTTAGGACGTCACCTCTAACAAGAGAAATTCCAGTCCTGTGTCATCCCTTTCTCTATTTTTCTGTTGAGAGAGATCACTATTAAAATGTGATTTTTGGTTTTCTGATACCTTCTGCGTCCCGGGCAAGCTCCTTAATGAATTCTCCGAAGGACTTTGCTCTTGTGTTGGTCCTCTCAGCATCCTGTCCAGTCTGCTCGCCATCTGCTGTCACTTTGGTAGCCTAATGATCCAAATTCGGGAAAGCATAATTAATAGGGATGATGAAGCTACAGTGAGATCAGCTCCCACTGGCTACATTTTCTTTCAAATATTACTCTGAGCCAAAGGCAATCGATGAATTATTGATCAGAGGTACTGGAAATGACGCCCCGCGCTCAAGTATACAATTAAACTTTATTACTTCTTCCATTAAACGGAAATCAGAGAGCTGTTTTTGGTCTCTTTAAAAACCCTCGTTATACGCAATGGCACAGAAGACACTATAAAGGCACAATTATTTTTGAAATATCTTTAAGGTATTGTTGCCAGAAGTCTTTAATGGAATCTTCAGCCTCCACATGTCGTAGTTTTGTCCATATTTTATTTACTGAGAAAGTGTGGAGTGCAGCAATGATCTCTTGAGGGGGGAACAGGCAGTCTGTCTCAATAAGCTTGATTCTATAGATTCAGTTTAGATCAATACGTTAATTAAAGAAACAAAGAGGGGGAAATGCTTAGCTACTCAGTAGTAAATGCTTGTTTTATAACACTTTAAAGATGCCAGTAAAATGCTAAGGGAGAATAAATGTTAACCTTTCCCATATGACAGCACCAGAAATATGGCTGTTAATCACACAGCCATACACCATTGTCAGTCAACAAAGTAAAACAGAACCCCAATCAGCCTCACTTTCCAAAGAGTATTCTCTTACATATTCACCTTTATTCACATTTAAAATACCATTTGACACAGTGGAATGCATTTAATGTGTTCATAGTTAAGGTATATTTAGTCAAATAAAAACAGTGTGTATCACGTTAATTTCTTTAAAAGATACAAGATTTAGAGTACCTTGAAATAGGTTTACATTTCATTTTCTCTATGTGTGCATATGCTAAGAAATATACCTTCTCTTTTACTAAAAAGATACGAATCGTCTAACTACAGATAATGAACCAGAGAATCACAAACTCTCTAAATATAATTTGGAATAAGGTCCAAGTTGGCAGCAATCTTGTACCAGAGTGCTTGCATACTAGGCATGGCCAGAGAATTAATTTTTAAAATATACATAAGTGGATTTTAAATAGAACTAAATGTCTGGCCAGCACGGAACATGGTAAAAGATGCTAGAGGAATTTTACTGCATTTTGTGATTTCCCAAGGGCAGCAAGAGGCTTAATTCGTGAAAGTTTTCAAGGTTTTGCACAAAGGATAAAGTCCAACTATTCACATCTAACTTCTCAACCTGCAAGTGTTAACACCAGAAAAAAAAGAAGGAAAGAAGAAGAATCCACTGGAAATTTTACAAATTCTTCTGCATGGTTTGCAGTACATATACACAATGATTTGGAGAGTATTAACCAATGCATTATAGTGTTCTAGATATACTCTTCTAAAAATATTACTAATGGAATTATTTTCCACCTTAGATTAAAAAATTATTTTTTGAAATAAATCATGGTGCATGCAATCTCCGCATTACTCAATTCCCTGCTTTTGTGGTTGGTGTTACAATTATGGCCCATTAATTTTCTTAAACTTGGTTCTCTGTACATGTTTGCATTCGAGGCTCAGATGGGTCAAATAACTTTTTATCTACATACAAACTTTTTATCCACATACCCACACATATAATTTTTTTAGTGTTACTTTTGAATCACTAAGGTCACCTGCTGAAGATGTTGGCAGTCTAAACTGCTTTAGAGAATTTTCTAGTTTGCACCAGACTGTACACTATGATACCACTCCTATTTTCACATATCACAGAACTAATAAGAATCTCGAGCTACATTGTGGTCATCTTCCAATATCTTAAGAATTAATCTCTCCACAATACCAATATCTCTCTATACAGAAAATAAACATTACAACTTGAACTTAAAATTTAGTTTTTGCTTTATCAAAATTCTATGTTTCCGATAGGTCACAATTTACATAGGCATTCACACACTCAAGTGTACATATTCTTATTAATAACTCAAAGCATCTAATATTTTGAAAATAAATATATATTGATTAACTGTCTCTCTTAAATTCTGAATGATCAAGATCGGATTCACTGTCTTGGCTTCTCTTACTCGCCTATTGCATTTATGTAGGTATTGTGTAAGAGTCAACGTTAATAAACTTTTTATTCTTTGTGCTGATTACATGAGTATGACAACAAATGGGTCTTAAACGTTATCACTAAAGCCCTATGCAATCAACCTTCCTTGCTTTCTTTTAGTATGTTAAATATGCCAAGCTCTTCTTTTCTTAGGGCCTTCTTGTATCCTGCTGTCTTTAACCAGAACCAGCTTCTTCTCAGCACTTTCAGAGACTGGATCCTTGCCAATCATCGACTTTTAATGTGTCTCTTAGTGTTACCATTCCCATAGTACCTAGCTAAGGTTTCTGCACTACCTGCAGCAGAACGTTTCCTTTGTGGCACCACATATTTTAGAATTACTTACTTAATGGTAATACATAATAGACTTATCCATTTATTGACTACCTTCCCAACTAAAAGGTAAACTCTAAGAGAGTGAGAACTTGGTCTGTTTTATGTCCTTATAAACAGCCCCTAGTATGATGCCTAACTTACAGCAAATATTCTCTTAATGTTGTTATGTACATGACTAAACAACAATTCTCCTAAGCAATATTGTCAGCCTTATTACCGTTCTTCTTGCCTATCTGCTTTTGAACATTCCCTAAAAATGATTTTGCTCATATTAGCACCGGTTAACTCCTCTGAATTTTGGAAAACTATCCAAAATAAGTTCAGTCTTCGACATTCAGTTCCAAGCCCATCTTCTCTGTAATGCCATCCCTGCCTTTTCTAGCACATGCTTTCCTTTGTTAGATTTTCAAAAACAAAGATTATCGCCTCCATCCATGACTATAATGGGGAATTACTTTGTTAGGTGTTCTGCCATATCTATCTAATCTTCCTCCTCGGGGACTAGGGCTCTGTCTTACTCTTGTTATTCCTCAGAGTGCCAGGCTTAGTTAGTGCCTGGCAAATTGTAGTGGGTCAAATATGTTGGGTGATATAATGCTAATCAACTTTTCCTTTGAAGTTCTCAAGTCTGTTGGAGGATTCCCAATACCATTCAAACTGACCATATGCCTGGTGCGATGCTTGCCAGCAAATGAGGATGGCTGGGCAGTTTTCTGGGCACTTTTCAGAACTTCATAGGAAATTGCAGCTCAAGAGACGCAGTCGAGTGCTTGGGAGAAGAGCCAGGCACGAGACCCTCTGGTCCCAACTAAACTTCATTCTAACCACTGGTCTCATGGTAGTTCAAATTGGGCCTCTGATCACATGCCAAACTCCTTGCTGGTGGGGGTGAGCATAGGGGCAGGAGGTGGGCAGAAGTCTTCGGGGCTAGCACAATATTTCCTGAAGAAGATAGCTTTCCCTCTGCACACGCAAGCACTTCCTTTCTTGGCTGCACTGCAGGATAGGAGATGAGGCTCCTGGCACCAAAAGCATTTGACTTACGCAGGCTAGAACTCTAAAAGATGAGTTACACAGTTGGGCTCAGCTGTATTCCGGATTTATATGCATGTTCGGAAGGGCTTACGACACTCTCTTGTGTCTCATTTACTCTTCCTGCGTTTACAGATACAGAGAAAGCATGATCTGCTTTTTACACGAGTGAAAATGAAGGTATGGACAGGTTAAATGACTTATCTGAACCTACGCATATAAAGAACTGAAGACAAAACACACTTTCTTTTGTCTCATGGCTTTATATATTTTTTTCTGTACCAAGCACTGTTTTGTGTTTGGCTAACATCCAGGACAAGTAGAAAAAGACGTGAAAAAATTGAGCCTGCAAGGTAGGAGGACACAGCTCCAGCTTATATAGTATTTTAAACGTGTAAGTTTTGACTTTTAGGAAATAAGTGTGTTTCCCAAAATCTCTATCAAAACATCATCTTGATATATTTTTTAAAAATCATGTCTCATTACATAGTAATTAAGTAGAAGTCACCCTTGTAAAATCACCCTGTGAGAGATCCCATAAAGGAAGCCCATGACAGATACACCATCACCCATGGGTACTGGTGACAGACAACGGTGTCATTGTGAAGGTGAAATTCACAAAAGCAATTTCACTCAGGACAGGCTGTTGATAATGTTACAGATGAATGCTAAATACTACATGATAGAAGCTATCTGTCTGATTCAGTTTGGCTCTTTCTGTGTTTTATGAAATTGCCCTCCCCATCTCTTCGTCATCCTCCCTCTTATTCACTATTATCTTGTCCTTTGAGTAATTGACAAATACCTTCTCATTTTCTCATTTGCCCTAATATGTTGTGCAGTCTCCCTTTCATTTTCTTTGATTTTTCTTACTTTTACATCCTCTTACCTCTATTCTGCAATCTTTCAGTGTTCCTTTGAAAATAATGTCTCACACAATATCTTGTATGTATGTCCCTTACCTTAGATTATCTTTTTTATCTATTTTTTTACATTCAAATTTACTCAACTAGATTTTTCTTCTTTTCTTTTTCTTTTTTGCTTTTGTTTTATAGGGTATTTATATCTAGGCACCATGCATTACCATTAGTCACACGTTAATTTACTTCTGAATAATGTAGCTGTTACTTTCTGGCTTTAGGTCAAGCAGTTCTCTCTGTGTCTCTTAAAATCTGCACATAATTTTCTTGGCTGGCTATTACTAGTGTCTTTCATTTTCTGCCTTCTTTCGGTTAAAACTTGAATCTAATGGAGTACATCTAACTGTTGAAAGGATAACATTGCTTAGAAACCATCAACCTTTGCAGACTCATATAGTTTCCTGCAAAAATTAAATTTCAGAGTTAATTATTTATGTGATATTCTCGAGGGTCATCTTCTAACACGACCAGGTCTCTATTTCTAAGTAGCAGTGAAGCATTCCTCAGGCAAGCTGTTAGGACCAACAACACACAAGGATAGAGATAGAGAGCAGTCAACTGACTCTGTAGAATCATAATGAACCAGGTCCATGTGGAATTCCTTCCTTAAATGTTTCAAATGTCAATTTTAAAACGTTCAAACCAAAGAAATATGATATGTTATACACGATCTCTCTCTCTCTTTTTTTTTTTTTTTGAGTTGGAGTCTCACTCTGTCGCCCAGACTGGAGTGCAGTGGCCGCTCCCGGCCACCGCAGCCTCGACCTGCTGGGCTCTGGCGAGCCTTCCGCCTCAGCCTTCCAAGTAGCTGGAACTACAGGCGTGCGCTACCACACCTGGCTAGTTTTTTGATTTATTGTAGAGATGAGGTCTCACCAAGCTGCCCAGGCGGGTCTCGAACCCGCGGGCTCAGGCAATCCACTCACCTCAGCCATGATCTCTCTTTTTAAAAATAGTAAAGAAGGGCAACCCCCTCAGGGCCCCTCCCACTG
>CAUYQG010022527.1:0-13604 GCA_963574415.1 Tarsius wallacei
GTTCCAGCTACTTGGAAGGCTGAGGCGGAAGGATCGCCGGAGCCCAGCAGGTCGAGGCTGCGGTGGCCGGAAGCGGCCACTGCACTCCAGTCTGGGCGACAGAGTGAGACTCCAACTCAAAAAAAAAAAAAAAAAAAAAGAATGGACTTGCAGGCCGAGCCCGGTGGCTCAGCCTGTAATCCCAGCACTTTGGAAGGCCGAGGTGAGTGAATTGCCTGAGCCCATGGGTTCGAGACCTGCCCAGGCAACTTGATGAGACCTTGTCTCTACAATAAATCAAAAATTAGCTGGGCGTGGTAGCTTGCGCCTATAGTTCCAGCTACTTGGAAGGCTGAGGTGGAAGGATCACCTGAACCCAGCAGGTTGAGGCTGCGGTGATCGGGAGCGTGCCACTGTACTCCAACCTGGGCAATGGAGTGAGACTCCAACTCAAAAAAAAGAAAGAATGGACTTGGAGGTGGGGTTGACTGCTGAGGAGGAAAGCTGGGTGTGAGGTCTTCTTTCTGACACCAAATGTGTGGTTTTTTCACACCAAACAGTTTTCTGACACCATCTGGGTGGTGTCAACTGAAAATTGCAAGGTCTAGAAATTTGGAGAGGACACTTTATTTCTTAGAAAAGGTTACAGCCTGCAGCCTGGTCATAGCCTCTGGCAGAGTCCAAAAAGGTAAGGACTTCGAAGGAGAAGGGATTGGTACAAGGATTGTTGCTGGACAAGTTGGCCCAGCATAAATATTCAACAGGTCATAGGAGGAGTTATGAATATTCACAACGGGGACCTTGATGAATGCATATTGAATAAAATATGAATATTCACTTTAGGCTGGAGACTTAACATTTAGACCCCATATGTCAAAATGTGAAGCAGGGACACCAAGGCACTCAGTGTGCAGCCTCTGTAAACCAGCCAGAACCAGTCCATGATCAGTGGTCTCTTATCAGGAGAAAGTTACTAAAATCAGTCTCTTGTCCAATCAAAGCTGTAGTTATGGCTGCTGGAAAAGGGGGTCAGTTAGTCAGTTTCTGGCGGTAGATGAGTTGCAATTGTTTTACTAATGCTTATCTCTAGGCCAGTGCTTGTTTAGCTGCCAGAGAAAAAAAGAAAAGCCTTGAGGCAGTTAAGACATAGTTTATTCTTTAAGTGCAGGGGTTTGTGATTTAGCCCTCGCCTGGCATGATCTTAGTTAGGGCTTTTTAATAAATCTTATTTCCACAAAGAGTCCATTCAGCCAGTCTTATGATCTCTGTTTTTTGGGGTTTTTGTGTTTTTTCTTGTAGAGACCCATGTTGCCCAGGCCGGTCTTGAATCCCTGCGCTTAGGCAGTCCTCTCGTCCCAGTCTCCCAAAGTGCTGGGATTACAAACATGAACTACCACACCTGGCTATGATCTCTGTTTTAACATCTATTGTTCTGTTGTGTCTAAACTCCAAAAGCCAGAGGCGTATCTGACTTCCCTTCCAGTCCTGGCCAGGAAATTCATTTTTAAGGATTATTTGGGGCCTCCTTGGCCAAGGGGATCTCTTCAATAAGGTGGGGGCCTTAGGCTTTACAATTCAATTCAATTCTGACACTCTCTGGAGTTAGCACAGAACCCACAGTTTAAAGGCTCAGTCCCATAAGACTGCCCCCACTTCAGATGCCAGCTGAAAATCCCAGGTCCCGCTGCCACCCACACCTCTGTCCAACCTGACTGCGAATTTGAGGGTTCCCACAGTCCTCTCTTCAGGTTTGACAACTTGCTAGAATGATTCGTAGAACTTAGGAAAACACTTTACTTAACACTTACCAGTTTATTATAATGGATCCAACTAAGAACAGCCAGGTGGAAGAGATGCTTAGGGTGAGGAATAGAGGGTGCACAGCAGGGAGCTTCCATGTCCCCTCCAGGTGCACTCCCTTCCCAGCACAGGGACATGTTCCCTGACCCAGCAGCTCCCCAGACCCCAATTTTCAGGATTTTTTTAAAAAATGGAGACTTCATTACTGTAAGCATGATTGATCAAAGGTCACTGAACTCAATATCTAGCCTCTCTCCCCTCCATGGAGGGCAGGGGTCAGGCTGACAGTTCCAACACTAATCTCTGCTCTGTCTTTCTGGGTCTATGCATCCCCTTCCTACCAGGAGTCATCTCATTAGCATAAACTCAAGTATGGTTGAGAGGAGCTTGTTGTGAATAACAATAGACGGTCCTGTCAGTCAGAAGATTCTAGGGGTTTTTGGAGCTCTGTGAATTGTGAAGAAAGACCAAACATATATTTGCTATTCTACCACACAGGGAGGTGTGCAGAAGGGTTGTTGTGGCACAGGTGAGATGATGGGGCTGAGGTAAGGGGTGACACAAGCGAGAAAGCAGTGGACTCAAGGACTCAAGATTCTCTGGGAGGGGGAGCAGACAGAGATGGTGGATGGAGATGTGAGAAGTAAGAGAAAGGGAAAGGGTCAAGGAGAATTCCTAAACTCATTTTTTTTGAGTCAGTGTCACTCTGTCACCCAGGCTGGAGTGCAGTGGCACACTCATGGCCACCGCAGCCTTGACCTACTGAGCTCAGGTGATCCTTCTGCCACAGCTTTCCAAGGAGCTGGAGCTACAGACCCACACCAGCACACCCAGCTAATTTTGTAATTTTTATTGTAGAGACCAGATCTCGCCAATTTGTCCAGACTGGTCTCAAACCCTTGGGCTCAGGCAATCCTCTCACCTCTGCCTTCCAAAGTGCTGGGATTACAGGTGTGAACCACTGTGCCTGGCTTCCTAAACTCATTTGAGCATCTGGGAGAGTTATTGAAAGGCGACAGCATTAGGTCAGTGGGCTGGTGGGCTGGTGCCGTGGGTAAGATGCAAAGTATTGGTGGTTCATCCTTTCAGATAGTTTTGGGAGGAAACAGTTTGGAGGGAAAAAACAAGGGGAGCGGGGAGGGTTTGGCAGTAGTGGGAGTCTGCCGGGGATGGGGGAACACTTCATCAACACGGGTACCTGTATAAAAGAATGTTAAAAATAAAATAAAAAAACAAGAGGAGGGGTGAAGAAGCCCACTGAGAAGTCAGAGGAGAGGTCTGCCTGGACCTGAAATTCAGAGCTATTGGTGTTTAAAGCCACAGGCCTGAGTGAACTCACCTAGCAGAGGTTGTGGTTAGGGAAGAAAAGAGGGCCCACGACCAAGCCCCAAAGAGTTCCAAGACAGGGAAGAGCCAAGAAGCAAGGCTGAGTCAGAGTGACCAGGAGATGGGAGGAGAAATGAGAAAAGAGCGTGTCTGTGGGATTAAGATGAGAATTGAAAGTGTCTGTCATTGGCCTGGAAACATGAAGTTCATTGGTGACCCTGAAAGAGTCATTTTCAGTGGGAAGAGGGCATGACTTCCCCTAATTTCATGAGATTCGTGGCAGGATTTGTTCTGCTTGGGTTATAAAGAAATGGGTGACTCCAGAAGGCCAGAGAACTCAGGAACTTTTGAGCTACATTTGTAAAGCAACATCGAAAAGAAAAACATCCCTGCGACATTTTCATAAATCCACATGGTTGGGTGTGAGCTATAAAAGAGGCTCCTCACAGCTTGAGGGCAAGTTTAGGAAAACCCCAGAAGCTGCTAGAGAAACTGTGAACTGAGGATCTGAGTGGGAAGCAGTTCCTCATTTGCTCCCCAGGAGGAAAAGTGACCTGCCACTTGGGGATGGTGAGCCCTACAGACAGGAAGGAAGAGTGCCCTGTTTATTTCTGTCTGCCTGATTTCACATCTGCTGATGTCTTCCCACCCACTCTCCTCCCCTTCTTTAAGCTTTAACCATTCAGGAGATAAAAATGTAGCCCTGAGGCCAAAGCTATATGTCACAGTTGGTTAATTTGGCACAACCAGTCTACCGAGGAGCTGAAGAAAGTGATATTCAGATAGAACAGGGAGAGAAACCAAGTGCAGCATCTCCAGGTGCGCACTACCACGCCAGGCTAATTTTTGAATTATAGAGATGAGGTCTCACCAAGTTGCGCAGGCGGGTCTTGAACCTGCGGGCTCAGGCAATCCACTTGCCTCGGCCTCATGAAGTGCTGGGATTACAGGCTAAACCACCAAACCTGGCCATAAACTTTTCTTTTCTTTTCTTTTTTTGGGTTGCAGTCTCACTCTGTCACCCAGACTGGAGTGCAGTGGCTGCTCCCGGCCACCGCAGCCTCGACCTGCTGGGCTCCGGCGATCCTTCCGCCTCAGCCTTCCAAGTAGCCGGAATTACAGGCGCGCACTACCACACCCAGCTAATTTTTTATTTATTGTAGAGGTGAGGTCTCGCCAAGTTGCCCAGGCAGGTCTCGAGCCCGCATGCTCAGGCAATCCACTCACCTCAGCCTCCCAAAGCGCGGGATTACCGGCTGAGCCACCTAGCCCGGCTAATTTTTAAAAAATTTATTGTAGAGACAAGGTCTTGCCAAGTTGTCCAGCCTGGTCTCAAAGCCCTGGGCTTAGGCAATCCTCTTGCGTCAGCCTCTCAAAGTGCTGGGATTACAGGTTTGAGCCGCCGCTCCTGGCCTTATTCTTACTTTTTTTTTTTTGAGTTGGATTCTCACTCTGTCAGTCAGGCTAGAGTGTGGCATGCACGCTCACAGCCACCCCAGTGTCGACCTGCTGGGCTTCGGTGCTCCTTCTGCCTCAGCCTTCCAAGTAGCTGAAACTACAAGCACGCGCTACCATGCCCGGCTAATTTTTTATTTATTGTAGAGCCGAGGTCTCGCCGAGTTTCCGGGGCTGGTCTGGAACCCGAGGGCTCAAGCAATTCACTTGCCTTGGCCTCCCAGTTTTGGCTTCCCAAAGTGCTGGGATTATAGGCTGAGCCGCCAAGCCTGGCCATTCTTACATGTTTAAACTTCGGTCATCTTCAAAGTACTCTCTGTTGATGCAATCCATCTATTCAGATGCTTTTTCCACTGCACAACAGAGTTTTTGAACTCATCAATTTTCATGCCTTTTAGTGCTTCTGACATTTTTTGTTTCACCTATTCCACATCGGCAAAACATTTCCCTTTGAGGACTTTTTCCATGTAGGGAAACTGTTAGATGGCACGATGAGGGGTATCTGCTCTGTGATTCAGTGCCGCATGAAAGAAGCAAAGAATTGTACAGAAGTTAGATTAGAAAATATAGTTTATTTAGAAAGTAAAGTAGAGAGAGAAAGAGGGAGAGAGAGGAGATTCACCTCCCCAAGGTAGGGGAGGGCCAAAGCTTAGGAAACATGGCAGTAGCCATAGCTCAAAGAGCACATGGACACATCAGAATTTAATAGAGCACTGGCCAATGGATAGAGAGAGAGATTCATCTCCCTAAGGTAGAGGAGGGAGCCAAAGCTAGAAAACATGGCCCACTCATAACTGAGTGAGCACATGGTCTGGCCAGGGCCTAGCAAGGCAATGGTGACTGCTGTTTGAAATTGAATGTCTTTTAAACTTTCTTGCAGGCACAGTGGCTCACACCTATAATTCTAGCACTTTGGAAGGCGGAGGAGAGAGGATTGCCTAAGCTCAGGGGTTTGAGACCAACCTGGGCAACTTGGCAAGACCTCGTCTCTATAATAAATCAAAAAAATAGCCAGGTGTGGTGGCGCACACCTGTAGTTCCAACTACTTGGAAGGCTGAGGCAGAAGGATCACCTGAGCCCAGCAGGTTGAGGCTGCGGTGGTTGTGAGCATGCCACTGCACTCCAGCCTGGGTAACAGAGTGAGACTCCAACTCAAAAAAAAAAGAAAAAGAAATCTCCATCTTTCTAGAAAGGAATGACTATGGTGACCCTCTACCCCTCTGTTAATATATTTCTTCTTCAGAAATGTATGTGTTTGTTCATTTAACAAATATTTATTGCATGTAAGTTTTGACTCAATTCATAGCCACTATAAACCAATGGGAAACAGAGATGGGTGAGGCACAGTTCATGTTCTCAAGAAGCATTCATGGTGTGGGGGGAGAAAGGGAGCAAGAGAGTGTCCAAACACAGATCAGCCCAAAACAATGTGGCAAAGGTGTGAAGGAAGGGATCCTAACAGCCCAGAGGTTCCTTCCAGAAAGCATTGTAAATAAGTAGTGATTGGCCTGGTAAAGAAAAGAGTCCTTCAAAAATCCAGCGGATTTACTGGGAATGACATTCCAAATCTCCTTAACCACCTGTTCCGAGACCATCATATCTGCTGGAGTGAGGAGCCTGATACTGTACTCAAGATCTGAAACTATGTGAACAGAAACTACCAAAAGCTACTCAGGTTCCACAGAATGCAAGTTTTGAGGTGGTGAAGAGGTCAGCCCCTCCCTCTAGCATTCTGAAAGAAGGGAGTTCTTTCTGGGGAAAATATCACCCACCTCACTTTCTCCTGTGCACTGGTAATACAGATGGTGGGATGAGCAGACAAGGAGTTTAAAATAACTATGTAAGAATGTTAAAGATTTTTTAAAAAAATATTTTTTTGAGTTGGAGTCTCACTCTGTCGCCCAGACTGGAGTGCAGTGGCACACTTACGGCCACCCCAGTGTTGACCTGCTGGGCTCTGGAGATCCTTCTGCCTCAGCCTTCCAAGTTGCCAGAACTACAGGTGTGCACTACCACACCTGGCTAATTTTTGATTTAATGTAGAGATGAGGTCTTGTCAAGTTGCTCCGGTTGGTCTCGAACCCGCGGGCTCAGGCAATCCACTTGCCTCAACCTCCCAGCCTCAGCGTCCCAAAGTGCTGGGATTACAGGCTGAGCCACTGAGCCTGACCAATATTTTATATAAAAAAGATATATAGGAAAACATTCAACAGATAAATGAAAATTTTAAATAATAAAATTTTTGAATTAAAATATATAGTATCTGAAATGAAAAATTCATTTAATGATAGATTGGGTACAGGAAAAAAAATTAGCAAGCTCAAACACACGTCTGTAAATTATCCAGGAATTGCACTCTTGGGCATTGTCTTAGTCTGTTCTCTGCTGCATGTAACAGAATATTTAAAACTGGGTTATTTATAAAGAAAAGGAATTTATTTCTTACCTTTTTTTTTGAGTCAGAGTCTCACTCTGTCGCGCAGTGGCATACTCACGGCCACCGCAGCCTCAACCTGCTGGGCTCAGGTGATCCTTCCGCCTGCCTCAGCCTTCCAAGTAGCTGGAACTACAGGCACGCGCCACCACGCCCGGCTAATTTTTTGATTTGTTATAGAGGTCTCGCCAAGTTGCCCAGGCGGGTCTCGAATCCGTGGGCTCAGGCAGTCCTCTCACCTCGGCCTCCCAAAGTGCTATGATTGTAGGCGTGAACCACTGCACCCAGCCTATTTCTTACATTTATAGAGGCTGGGAAGTCCAAGGTGGAGGAGCTTCCTCTAGTGAGTGTCTTCTTGCTGATGGGGACTCTCTGCGGAGTCCTGAGGAGGTGCTCGGCACTCACAGCAAGAGGGCCGAGTGTGCTCGCTTGCTACCTCAGGTCCTCTTCCTCCTCTTACAAAGTTACCAATTTCCTTACCATGATAACCAATTAATCTACTGTCCCCTTAATCTACTAATTCATGAATGGATTAATCCATTTACCTCTTAAAGGCCGCACCTCTCAATACTGCCGCCACATTGGGAATTAAGTGTTTGGTTTTCTTTTGAGTAGGAGTCTCACTTTGTCACTCAGGCTGGAAGGCAGTGTCATGCTCATGGCCACTGCAACCTCGACCTGCTGGGCTCAGGCGATCCTTCCGCCTCAGCCTTCCAAGTAGCTGGAACTATAGACACACGTCACAATGCCTGGCTGGGAATTAAGTTTTAACACAAGTTTTGGAGGGGGCATTCAAACTACAGCAGGCATTTACCCAGAGAAACTAAAACTTATATTCACACAAAAACCTGTACATGAATGTTCGTAGCAGCTTTACTGGTGATAGCCAAAAACTGGAAATAACCAAGATGTCTTACAATGGGTGAATGGTTAAACAAACAATAATACATTTTAATCATATAATACAACTCAGCAATAAAAAAGTGAACTATTGATAAATGCAACAACTTGGATGAATCTTTTTTTTTCTCACTCTGTCTGCCCAGGCAGGAGTGCAGTGGCACACTCACAGCCATCCCAGCATCGACCCGCTGGGCTCCAGTGGTCCTTCTACCTCACAGCCTTCCAAGTAGCCTGAACAACAGGCGCAAGCCACTGCTCCTGGCTAATTCTCTAGTTATTGTAGAGGTTCTTAGGTTGGTCTCAAACTCATGGGCTCAGGCAATCCACTCGCCTCAGCCTTCCAAAGTGCTGGGATTACAGACTGATCCACAGAGCCTGGCAACTTGGATGAATCTTAAAGGACTTCCACTGAGTGAAAAAAACCAATCCCCAAAGCTACATATTATATACTTTCATTTATGCAACATTCTTGAAATGACAAAATTATAGAGATGGAGAACAGATTAGTGGTTGCCAGGGGTTACAGATGGGGTGGGGTTATGGTAGGGAGGTGGGAGGATGGTAGGGAGGTTATGTAAGGGTAACATGAGGAAACCTTGTAGGGATGGAATTGTTCTGTTATCTGGACTGTGATGGTACATACATAAACATACATCTGTGATTAAATTGTATAGGACTAAACACACCTGCATGTGTGTACACACACACACACACCCCACATCAATACAAGTAAAACATCTGAATAAGATTGGTAGATTGTATCAAGGCCAATATCCTCATTGTTACATTGTACTATAGTTCTGCAAGATGACACCATTAGGGGAAACTAGGTAAAGAGTGCACAGGAAGCCGGACATGGTAGTTCTAACTACTTGGAAGGCTAAGGCGGAAGGATCGCCTGAGTCCAGCAGGTCAAGGCTGTGGTGGCCATGAGTGTGCCCTGCGCTCTATCCTGGGTGACAGAGTGAGACTCTGACTCAAAAAAAAGACTCTTGACTGTTTAAAGCAAAAATAACAAGCAATTCATGTAGAATTTATAACATTAGTATTTGGAATAATGTTGCAAAAATAGTTCCATTTTTACATTGTCAAGTAACATAATATTAACTAAAAGAAGACTATAAGAAGTTAAAGTAGCCGGGCTCGGTGGCTCAGCCTGTAATCCCGCACTTTGGGAGGCTGAGGTGAGTGGATTGCCTGAGCCCGTGGGTTCGAGACCCGCCCAGGCAACTTGGCGAGACCTCATCTCTACAATAAATCAAAAAATCAGCCGGTCATGGTAGTGCGTGCCTGTAATTCCGGCTACTTGGAAGGCTGAGGCGGAAGGATCGCCGGAACCCAGTGGGTTGAAGCTGCAGTGGCCAGGAACAGCCACTGCACTCCAGTCTGGGCAACAGAGTGAGACTCCAACTCAAAAAAAAAAGAAGTTAAAGTTGCATGATGTAATGTTTAAGATAGCCACGAAAAATACACAAAGAGGTATAATAAATATATTATCCATTCAATACTCATACCTGAGTAAGATGGACATTGCTGTTTGAATTCACAGATAAAGAAGATGAGGTCTGGAGAGGCTAAAGCTTTGCCCAAGGTCACCAAATGGGAAATAGGTGCACCAGAACTCAACATGAGTTTTTCAACCCCGAGCCCAAAGCCCCTTCTATCATTTCTTTCTTTCTTTTTTTTGAGTGGGAGTCTCACTCTGTCGCCCAGGCTGGAGTGCAGTAGCACGCTCATGGCCTCGACCTGCTGGGCTCAGGCGATCCTTCTGCCTCAGCCTTCCAAGTAGCTGGAACTACAGGTGTGCACTACCAACCCTAATTATTTTTTGATTTACTATAAAGACGAGGTCTCGTCAAGTTGCCCAGGCTGGTCTCGAACCCCCAGGCTCAGGTAATCCTCTCGCCTTGGCCTCCCAAAGTGCTGGGATTACAGGCTGAGCCATCACGCCCAGCCTCTCTTTTCTCATTTCAAGTGTTGACAAACTTTCTCTGTACAGTGTGAGGGAAAAATATGTTAGGCTTTGTAGGACATAGCTACTCAACTCTGTGTAAAAGCAGCCATGGACAATATATAAACAATTGAGCATGGCAGTGTTCCAATAAAATTTTATCTACAGCTGGGCATGGTGGCTCACACCTGTACTCGCAGCACTTTGGTAGGCAGAGGCAAGAGGACTGCTTGAGCCCACAGGTTCTAGACCAGCCTGGGCAACATGGTGAGAACTCGTTGCTACAAATAAAAAAATTAGTTGGGTATAGTGGCACACACCTGTGGTTCCAGCTACTTGGAAGCTGAGGTGGAAGGGTTGCCTGAGCCCAGCAGGTTGAGGCTGCGGTGGTGTGATTGTGCCACTGCACTCCAGCCTGGGTGACAAAGTGAGATTCTGACTCAAAAAACAAACAAACTTTATTTATAAAAACAGATGGTGGGCCAGATTTGACCTATGGCCATGGTTTGGCAAGCTCTGCATTATTCCACTGTCCAGCGGTTTTCTGTTCTAGCCCAAAGAGGGCCATTATGATCCACAGCTGGGGTCCAGAGCCACCAACATAGCCAACCGACTTTACTTGGACTAAACACTTTGTTGTCCCCCTTCCTTTCCCCTTCCTGGCTCCCTTGGGCTCTAAACTCAGCATTTTGGTAAACAGAAAAATCTCAGTTCCTTTTTATCCCTACCTCAGGGGAAATAGTCCAGCAAAGGCCAACGACTGCTGGGCCCCATTATAGAAGCACACTGTGTGCCTCTTTTCCAGTTGTTACTTTATTTTATTTCTATTTTTAAATAGAGATGAGGTCTTACTATTGTAAGGTAAACGAAACCAGACCAGGCAAAATGGCAACAAAGGAGCCAAGAAAAATTTATTAGCTCAATCCTGGGTGAGGTTCACTTTTCCACGTAACTGTGGGTCGGGGAAGTCGCGCCCGTCGAGATGGGCGATGGGCTTATAAGGGGCACACCGAGAAAGTTGTGAGGGGGATTGGGGAGAGCGATTACTGGTTGGGACCACTGTCGTGCCTCCTGGTGATTGGTTGAACGGGGTTGTTAGGGTCGCTGTAACAGGTACTGGCGGGCTTGCTTTTACTTTCTTCCATTGCTCTCCTGGTCTGGGTTAGAGCCCTCTTGTTGAGGCCCGCCCCGCCCTCTGGTACCTCTGGCCTTACAATATTGCTTAGTCTGGTCTCAGGCTCCTGGGCTCAAGCAATCCTCTTGCCTCAGCCTCCCAAAGTGCTGAGATTATAGGTGTGGATCACCATGCTGGCCCTTCTCTTCCAGTCTTAAAATAGACTCACAGCACGTCCTCTAGCAGCTCGCAGCTGTCTTCATATGGCATCATGCTTAAGGCTCCTTTCCCACTGGGCTGCTAGCCTTTGGGGTTGGCCCAGATCTTGGTCATCAAGACTTTAAAACACACACAGACTCTGTTTGCGATGGGCAGCTGTGCTGATGGTGCCCCATGACTAATCTTCCACAATCAGTGACTCTGTAGCAGCCAAGGGACCACAATCAAAGTCTTAGCTTCAGGGCCAAGCAGGAAACCATCCAGTTGTTGTGCTTTTATTCCCCTTGAGGAAAAGTCCCCAGGCTCAGCGCTTTTCAGTTTACAAAATGTCCCCAAACTATTTTTAGCAATTTTTCCTCCCAGGACTTTTGCCCCACCAGCAGGCACCCACGGGTCCACTTTGTAAGTAAGGAAACAAACAAACAAAAAAAACCCTGATTTTTTTCTTTTATGTTTCATGATTTTTTTTTTTTTTTTGAGTTGGAGTCTCACTCTGTCACCCAGACTGGAGTGCAGTGGCTGCTCCCGGCCACCGCAGCCTCGATCTGCTGGGCTCCGGCAATGCTTCCACCTCAGCCTTCCAAGTAGCTGGAACTACAGGCGTGCGCTACCACACCGGGCTAGTTTTTTGATTTTATTGTAGAGATGAGGTCTCGCCAAGTTGCCCAGGTGGGTCTCAAACCCATGGGTTCAGGCAATCCACTCACCTCAGCTTCCCAAAGCGCAGGATTATAGGCTGAGCCACTGAGCCCGGCCTAAAAATATTTTAATTATATTTTTAATTTTAAAGATGTGGGGTACAATTCAGGATTAGGTATAGAAGTGGTCATCATTCAGGTAAAGTTTGGGCCTCCCTTTGGTCCCCACTTAGTCTGGTTTGAGATAAGGCACCCTTATTGGTGTTATGTCCTTCCCCACCCCACAGTGTCCTGCTACTGTCAATTCCTTTCTTATAGTATTATGGTAAATGTTCAGGGACTGCTTATGAGTAAGAACATGTGGTACTCAGTGCTTTGTTTCTGTGATAGATCACTGAGTACTGTAGACTCTAAATCCATCCAAGTTGCTGCGAAGTCCATGTGCTTGTCCTTCTTTATGGCTATGTAATATTCCATCATGTATATGTACCACATTTTTTCAATCCAATCCAGTTTTGATGGGCAGCACGGTTGGTTCCATGTTTTTGCTATTGTGAATAGTGCTGCGATGTCCATGTCTCCTATCCTCTTGTCCTTCATGCCATCATGAGTGCCAGGGATGAGGCATTTCCTCATCTGTTGCTTCACTCTTATCTCTGGGATTTTCTTCCAAGTTACTGACGTCCACTGTGCAAGATTTGCAGTGACAACAATATCACAACTGTTGTCTTTAAGGATGGTTAAAGATCTCGACTTTAGAGATGCCAAAGAGATCTGTGTACGTAGAGTGCTGAGATGGGACCTCTGGCCGTGGGGAGGGTGGCTGTGCTCTGCAGATTCCATATCAACAAAGCATGCTACCAACAATCAGTGGCCAGCAAGAGAATTTTAAACCTTCCTTGTCCGTGACAACAACTCCATCAACACGGTGCAAAACTATACTCAGAAACCTCCAGACACGGTGCCCTGTTTCTCTTGAGGTGGGCAGGTTCCCTGAAGGAGCGACTGAGGTGGGACTGAGCAAGCCTGAGCTAGAAGACCTCTAAGGACCTCTGCAGCCCGAGTCCTAGGTTGTCCTTGCAATGGATACAACTACTGTGCCCAAAGTCCTGTATTCGAGAGACCACCAGAGAGCCAGCTCCGATGCAAACACACGAGGGTCTTTATTCAGGCTCGAGTCTGGGCTCACGTTTGAAACCAATGCAGTGGTTCAGGAACGAGAGCCCCGACCCAGTAAAGCAGGCAGCTTTTATACACAATTGCGAGGGAGTGGAGTGGCCTTACAAACTTTGTTCACACAAGACTGGATAGAATTGCATAAACACAGTTACAGAGATACTGATTGGTTGGTTCGTGTATGATTTGTGCGGGTGCGGGCTCAGTTGCCCGTGATTGACTTTTCACGACCAAACGGGCAGAGAGGAGTTAGTTAAGCACTCTGGAATGTTAGATAAGCATGCAAGCAGCTTTGAAACAACACAGAGCCTGCCAGAAGAGTGGCTGGCACCACAGAGCCCACCATAATTTAAGCAAAGGAATGTCTGGGAGGGGCTTATTGCTTAACATTCACACACCGCCAGCAGTGGTTGCAGAAGCAGAAGAAGCCGGTTATTTCATTTAACATGGTTGTTATGGGACAAACAAAAACTTAACAAAGTTCTAAGTACAAACACTGCAGCCATTTTGTAAAGCAGCCATTATCTTTGGCATTTTATAGTAACAGCACTTCAGAAGAAACACTATAGCACACACTTTATGTGTCTAGTCCTGGGGAGGGGTTACTA
>CAUYQG010022529.1:0-38417 GCA_963574415.1 Tarsius wallacei
AACATACATTGATGCTAACCAACAAGCTAACCAGTCTTCTTATTTTCCCTGGGCTGGCAAGTTTGTAGAGAGAAGAAAAGGAAAAAGAAAGAAAGAAGATCTAGTTTATAGAGAGAAGAAAAGGAAAAAGAAAGAAAACAAACAAAAACTAAATTAAAAAGGAAAAGCTAAAAAAAAAAGGGGGGGGGCCAGACCGAAAGGGATGGAATCGAGTTAGTAAATTAACAGAACCAATTTAGTACACTTTGAAACTTTTCATTTAAGTTCAATGTCCTTTTAGTTTTGATTTCTGGCTGTTTTTTTCCCCCAAGCTGGCAAGTTTATTCAATGGGTCAGTTTCACCTTTTGGTGTTGTTACCTTGAGTCGCCAGCAGGTGGTGCTGTCTCAGGCTCCAGGTGGTCTTTATCTCAGTTGCTTGTCTCATGGGGGGGGCGGAGCCTGAATGGGGGTCATTCGGGAGTGGACTCACAGGAGGAGGTCCAAGGCTCACCCGGGAGTCAAAGTGGCAGTGGTGGTGGCAGTGGCAGCGGCAGCGATCTTAGCCTCAGCATATCCTGTGTGGAGGGGTGGATCACCTCAGGCACAGGCTGTGGAGGCAGCGAGGGTGCCACTCGTGGATGCCACAGCGGGGAGGAGCTGGGTCAAACCGCTCATGGCGGCGGGCTGGGGGGGGGCGGCCTCTTCTACTGCCGATGTGCTGTGATGTGTGATGTCTCTGTGGTGTCAGTGGCCGAGTTCCGTGTGGGGAGCAGTCCCAGGAAGACAGTCCGAGTCTTTCTGTGTGCTCTTCTGCAGAGGTCTCACGGACCACGCTGCCCGGTCGCCATCTTGGCGGAAGCTCCGAATAATAGCATTTTTAAACATGGAAAGCAATAAAGCTAGAATATGACCATGGTGATGGATTGAAATTGGAAATGTCAGTATTAATGCATTACAGATAGGATGGTTGGATGGATAGATAGATAGATAGATAGATAGATAGATAGATAGATAGATAAAGACAGACTTACAGATGAGACGGAAAAGCTCTTGCTTAGAGTGGAACGCTAATAAACACATAAGGAGTCACACAATTAGAAAAGCATGAACACATAATCAAACTAGTGACTGAAGTTCATTTAAAAAAATTAGGACTTTTAGATAATCCGAAAGTATTTCCTCAAAGTTGCTTTAGAGAGGAGAGATATATCATACACTACCTTAACTCAGTGACTAAAGTTCATCTCCAGTACTGTAACAGGTCAACATCATGTACTTCCTAATATGATGCATTAAGAAGGTCCAACATCACCTTTTTGGTATTCTTGCCAAAATGCATAAGCTACATCTAATAATAAAGAAACATTATATAAACCCAAATTGATAGAATTTTACAAAATAACTGCCTTGTGATTTTAAAAAATGACAAGGTCAAGAAAGAAAAGGTAACACTGAGGAACTGTTCTCCCATCTTTTAGTAGACTAAAACATATGATAATTAAATGCAATTCCTGACCCTGCATTGGATCTTGAATCAGGGTTTTAAAAGTCATGAAAAACAGCATTGCAACAAATGATAAAATTGAATATAGAGTGTGGATTAAATAAGAATATTGTATCAATATTAAATATTCTAATAGTTGTAAGAGAATGCATAAAGATTTAGGGGTAAAGGAGCACAATATCTCCAACTTGCTCCTAAATAGTCCAGAAAAAAATGTGTCTGTGTATACACACACACACACACACACACAACCACACAACCACACAATATTTATTTAAAAAATGAAACAAAATGTAACAACTGGTGAATCTGGTTCAAATGAAACACAGGAAATCCTTATACAATCCTTGCAAGTTTTATGTATGCTTAAATTATCTCAAAATAAACAATTATAAAAATACTAAAATAAGTTTTTCAAGTTAAGTTAAAAAATAAGTACAAAAAAAGAAATGAAACGGAATTTGTACTATCAATAGAAAATTCTGTAATTTGTCTCTTTGACAAATAAAACAACAAAATATGCATTTCACAGATAATCTATTTTTTAAATTTCGATATTACAAATGAAAAAAGAAACGTAAGAATTGATACATTGAATAACATTTTAAATTTCTACACCTAGAAGCAGTGAGGAAGAGGGAAAATGAAACAGTGCAAAGATCTGTTCTGGGAGGGAACATGGTGAATGCATTCGTTTTCTTTTGGTTGCCATAACAAACTACCACAAATTTACTGACTTTAAACAGCATAGCTTTATTATCTTATAGCTCTTGAGGTCAGAAGTCTACAGTGGGTCTCACTGGGTTAAAATCAAGGTACTGCCAGCACTGCTTTCCCTCCTGGATGCTCCAGGAGAGATCTATTTTCTTGCCTTTTCCAGTTTTGGGGGGCTGGCTTGTGGTCCCCCTTCTCCATCTGTAAAGTCAGAAATGGTAGGCCAAATCCTTATCAAACCACATCACTCTGTTCTGCTCTTCTGCATAAACTCCTCCACATCAAAGATCCTTGTGATTACATTAAGTTTACCTGAGCAATCCATTAATCTCTCTTTTTTATAGTCAACAGGTTAGAAGTCTTAATTCCTGCAACCTTCATTCCCTCTTCCATGTGACCTAACATATTCACAGGTTTGGGGGATTAGGATGTGGCCATGCCTGGGGGGTCATTACTCTGCCTTCTGCCATTAATACAAAGTACATCAAGAAAACCACTGTGGCTAGAGTCCAGAGAGGACAGGGAACGAAAACCCACGCTGGAGAGGCAAACATTGAGACTATACCACTACTAACACAATGTCCCTAGTTATTAGAGATAAGAAGATAAACTCTTCCCTGCTTTCATCCTGCTTCCCACAAAGTACCTGGAAAAAGGTATTTAGATACTTTTTAAAAAATATCAAAAAAACAATTGGAAATTTTAGACCTTCAACTGAGTAGGTGGATATACAAAAGGGCACTTATATGTAGGAATGAAGGTTAGAAATACCTAAAATCAGAGGATAATAGTTTTTCTCCTTAGATGAAGCAGAAAAGAGCTGAAAGGAAAGGGAAGGGTGGGAAGAAGGAAAAGAGATGATCAAGAAGCATGGAGGATTTGCTATAGGATCTTTAAGAACAAAGATGTCTAACAGTCTATGTAGTATTTTTCTGCTCCTGAAATTTAAATCTCAACTTTTTGCAAAGTTTTTTTTTTGTGTATAAGAAGGCCTTTGTGAATAGATTTGTTGTGGAAATCAACAACAGTGGTTGCATACACCACTGTAAAGATAAACAAAACAATGAGATGCAAACCCAAGAATAATAATTAACTAGCGGCAAAAATGTCCAAATGAGAGGTCACCATGAGATGGCACAAATTTCCTCTCAGAAACTCACAGAGATCTTGGGACGGTATCCAAGGCAAACTCATCCAGATCTTGGGAGCTGAAAATTCCAAGCTGACATCTGGACCACAAATCTGCCCTCTTTCCCTAAAATGCATTTTTTTTTAAAGATACCTGTTTTCATTAGCATTTCAAATTCTCTCATTTCTTTTGCAGCTTCTTTGTCTTACCAAGATCATTTTTCCATGATTTTAATCTAGAAAAAATTGACAGCTCCTCAAATAAATAGGTGTGGAAAAAATGGGAGGAAAAGCGAGAACATGTTTGCAAGTACAAATCAGAGCTGAAATGGGAAATAGAGCTTGGGTATCCTGAAACAATCTCATGGGGCAATAGGTGCAGGGCAGAATGAAAGGTAACAGATATTGAATCTGGTCAATTTAAGGCCTTTCCAATTACTCTTAAAGCCTTTGACTGAATTTTCTATTCTGAAATGAATAGTCATGTAGTATTCAGTGGCTCTGTTCAGGACAGAGACTTACAAAGCAATCAGTAGTTTAGTTTCTTGAACTGTTAGCCAAATTGAAATCACTTCAGTGTCTGACACCTCGTTTTTCATGAAGTTTGGAAATGAGATGTAGTGAGAGGAGAAGAGTCTCCAAGTTAGAGAGAGTTCACAGCTCTGGAGGGAGCGAATAGAAGCCAACCACCCCCACCCGAAAAAGGAAATGATTTTCAACACCTACATATTTTTTTAGGTTGCATTTTGTGTGTTATTTTAAACAAAAACAGCTTGACACATTCTGTAGTGTCATGCACTATAGCTTCTTTTCCTACATTTTACTTTCTGATTTCCTCAGGTTTAATTTTGCCCATCTCCAACTTTATATTTATACTGAGTCAGAACAGTTAGTCCCTTTAATAAAACTGCCAGAGAGAAGACTGTTCAGCATTTCAATGGTCTCCAACAAAATGGTCAGAGTAATAGTCTAGGCTTGGTACTTTGCTTCTAATTCAACAGAGACCTCTATGGTAAACTTCCAAGTGTTTCTCCCATAGCCTAGGAGTTGAGGTAGTATATAAAATGTTGTTGAAGTCTCCATGTTTAAGTTATATGGAAACATGGTTTAATAACCAAAATGAAAAATTATGGACTTAGTTAGATAAGTGTTGATATCATAATCTGGTAGAGCCATACATGAGGCAGATGCTTTAAAGTGAAGAGGGCATGGTCAATGTTGTTGCTTATAAAATCATTTTTGAAGACATAACTCATATATATACGTCATATATAAAATTCCTATAACAAGACAGAACTCCCACTTGAATACAAAAGGATTTGATCTAGACCACATAATAAACAAATGGTTCTGAGATATTTGTTTATGCTAACAAGTCCTTATCTGCTCCCAAGCCTAAATCTGTTTCAGAAATCAACATATTTTGAAAGAAATTTATTGTGGGTTCACAATTATTATTTCAAGAGGTTTTTGTTTTTGTTTTGTAATTCACTAGTCTCTCCAATCCTTGCTAAAGACTTAGTTTTTGTTTTGTAAAATAAAAAAAAGGAATTGAACAATATCACTTGCCAGGCACGGAGACCCTCCTGGGCAACTTGGTAAGACCTCGTCTCTACAATAAATCAAGAAAAATTAGCCAGGCATGGTGGCACACGCTTGTCGTTCCAGCTACTTGGAAGGCTGATACACAAGGATCACCTGAGCCCAGCAGGCCAAGGCTGTGGTGGCTGTGAGCATGCTGTTGCACTCCAGCCTGGGCAACAGAGTGAGACGCTGACTCAAAAAACAAAACAAAATATCGTTTTAAATGGTCAATATGTCTTTCAGTATTGAAGGTAGGATTGACATTTCTTTTTTTTTTCTGGTCTGGCCTATGCAATTTTCTTATTCTTTGCTGTTTTAAAAGCATAGAGGAAGGTTTAGAAATTACTTGGCCCCAATTCTTTCCTCCCCCCCCAACCCCAAGCCTTTTTACCCTCCTGTCTCAAGAAACTTTTCTTTAAAGGGTGGCAATAGATGGTCTACAATGGCTAAGACTTGTGGAATGACCAGTATTGTGAAGAAAAAGCAACATTGGAATAAGATAAGATTGAGAACTGAATGAAAACATTGGTGATGCTTATGTAAACAACACAGGTGACTGTCAACTGAGAGGGATAACTCTTCATAAAGGAACAGAAGGAAAATGAACAGACTTAAGAGCCTACAATGTTCTTTCATTTAATTTTTAAAAAAATCCTATCTATGTTTATCAGTAAGAAAATCAGTGATCAGAGGAAATTAGGTTATTGTTCAAAGTGAAACTACAAAAATGAGTGATGGCATCAGTATTAAACCTATCAGACTTCAGCATCTGTCTTCTTTTGATAAGAAACATAGAGATGTGACATGTTTATGGATTTACAGGGGGAAGGGGAAACAGAATTTAAGATGAAGAATTATGAATGCAAAAGGAGAGGAGGAGGCTCCAATAAGAATTTCCCAGTATTTCTGAAATGGAGAATAGTTATGGTTGGGAATTTCTGAGCACAGAGGCCAAGAAAAATACCAACTTGGGTTTCATAGGGCCATGAGGAAAACTAATACAGATTTATCTGTTTGTTTGAAATTTAAGGGTCACCTCTTAACTGTGCTCTGGTTCCCCAAGCTACCTGCTTTGAAGGTCCCTAATGCCTCACCTCTTACTCTTTTCTCTTCTGTGACTTCATCATCTCCATCTCTACTGACATTTTTATATTATCATTTAAATATTTGCGTGGATTTTTCAAAGCAAACACCTTCACCTTAGCCCTACAACTGTCCTTCAGCCGTGTCTCTATTTCTTGCCTGTCTCCTTTCAAGCAAACTTCTTGAATTCATTGATTTTACTTCTACATGTTCTATTCACTCCTCAATCTGGTTTTCTGCCTCACCAAAATCCATTACCAACAACCTGTCATTAAATCAAACAAACATATACCTTCAGACTTTAACTTTGCTTGACCTTTCAGCAGAGTTGGATACTTTTGCTGTTTGTTTTTTACTTTATTATAAATATGTGGGGTACAAGTCAGGATTAGGTACATAAGTAATGTATGTGCAGGTGAAGTTTGGGCCTCCAAATGGTCCTCATTTCCCCTGGTTTAGGATCAGGTGACCTTTGTGCACACACACCCCCCCCCCCCCTTCTCCTGCCCCTGGCAGTGTACCATGGCTGCCGATCCCTCCCTTGTGCTATTGTTATTAATGTTCAAAGAAATCAAAGAGGACACTAACAACTGTTGTTCTTTCATAGCCCTGACGTCCCTGACTCCTGGCTTTCTTCCACTTCTGTTGACACCTCTGAGTCTTCTAATGGAATTTCAGGTTCTGGTGATTCTCAGAGGTCTGCTATAAGCCCAGTGCTTTTCCCACTCTTCTGTTCTAGAGTGACCTTATCCATGCCTATGGCCTTAATTACTATGTCATGAGGAATCATTTCATTATCTCTAGCCTAGTTCTCCCTCAAGAGTTTCTCAGTCTTATTTCCAACTATCTACTAAACGTGTACGCATATCACATGGAAACTTGTAACTAAGCATCTCTAAGTCTGAACATATATTATTCCCAAACCCAATATTTGTAGAGATTTCTACGTCAGCAAATACTCCACTCAATTTTCCACTGTGCAAGGAAAACACCCTTAACTTGTTCCCTCCTTCAGCCCATTGCATCTATCAATTGCCAAATCAATTTTACTTTTTAAATATTATTCAAGTTAATTGCCTCCCCTCATTCTCACTTTCACTCTCCTAGCCACACCATCATTTCTTACTTCCACAATAGCGGGCAATCCTCACTGGCCTCTCTGCTTCCAGTTCTTCAGACTGTTCTTAGAGTACCTCATGTCACTTTTCTTTTTAAAATATTTTAAAGGTTTCATAGTGTGTTTTAGATGGATTTCGAACTCTAAAATAGCTTACAAAACTCTCTATGATCTGATCTCTCCCTTTCTCCTCTTTTATCTCCTGACACATTCTCCTCCCACTCTACGCTCTAGAGACAGAACTTCCTGGAATGCTGTTTTCTTCCAGCACATCCTCCTCTCTCTTCCTTGGGTGACTGTTGCTCATGCTTCAGGACTCAGCCCCCCCATATCATTCTTTTAGAAGGGCCTTCTTGGCCTTCAGGTTAGTTTAGGTTTTGCACTCCCACTTCACCTATCATTTTTCTTATCATAATATTCATCATGCAGTGTGCTAATTAATCATTGTATTGTCTTCTCCACTGAACTAAGAGCTTTATGAACATAGGACTTGTGGGAACATGCTCACCCCAATATTTCCAAAGTGTTGTGTCTGACACATATAACTTCTCAATAAATACTTGCTGAACAAATGATCCCAAGCTCAAAAGACAATCACATAAAACTAGAAAGTCATCTAAGGTGACTGGATATAAAGCAGCATACTTCAGTCTTACTATTTTTACCTCATTGTTTGTTATTTGTTCTACTAATGTCAAAAACAGTGAGTACATGGTACATAAGGTGATCAGAAGCTCATGGAAGAAACTGATTAATAATATAATTTTTTAATCCTAAAAAAAAAAAATCTAATTCATACTCAAATGTTTGTTGGAAACTGCTTACCATTATATCATAGACTTACTACGAAGCACACGTTAATAGTCTCTCGTCCAATGCAAATAACTATTATAGAATCTTAAATTATATTTAATGACATTAACATAAAATAAAAACATAACGGGTAGAGTAGCCTATCAATTTAGTTATTATTGAAATATTTATAGGAAAATCAAACTTTAAAATTTAGAGCAGCTAATTTTGACCTCAGAAAATTAGGCTTGGGAGAAATAATAACCATAAAAGAAAAATTTGAAATAGAAGAACTTATTCCTGCTAAGACTTAATTTGGATTTCAAAAGTAATCAAGTAAAATCAATTAGTAAAATTAATTGATTTCACTGAAAATAATTTTAATGAGAAAGAAATAAAAAATAAGAATTCAAAATGGTTTGTTCTCCAGAGAGAACTGAACAATCAATTAAGTTAACTTAATGGACTTTTATCTGGAAGATAATATTTTGGCATATTATTAAATATATATACATAAATATTATATGTGTATACATATACATAAATATACTATAAACAGATATATAATAAATACTATTGAATCAAAAATAGATTGATGGAGATAACATAGAATAAAAATATAAACAGCTAGACTAGCCTATAAATAGCATATACAGGGGTATATAAATAATTAAGTGTATTAACATCCTTGGAGGAAAGAGCAAAATCAGCTGGGTCAAAACAGTAGAATCAAAAATTTGTGTAATCCATGAATTAGCATTTATGGTCAATCTCAGAAGCTCACAGAAATGTCAAATGAGAATCAGAGAATTAGTCAGTGAGCACAGAGTCTAAACAAAAAGAATTAATTCATATTAAAGTAGTAGATAGCAATAACCTAAGATAGGTTGATATGTCCTTCTTCACAGTCAGGACTGGACAACCCAAATTCTTTAGTTTCATATTTCAACTTTTTAAAAGGTTTTGGTACCAGATTTAGAAAGCAAATGTTCACTACCTTGCTCCTCAACATAAACCTTTAGCTACCAGCAGACTGTTTTTCTCATTTTCTCACAAATAATGTCATATGCAATCCTGTCTGTGCAGTTTTGCTTCTTATCTGAAATTCTCCTATCCTCATCCTGTCCTCTTATCCATGTTTTCTGTTTCATTAGAGGTCTACTCTGGTCAATATGATCTTATATTTATCTTCTACACCTCATACCCCCTTTGAAATTTACAAATATTTATAATGTTTAGAAATAATTCCTTGCCATTTTCATTTGTCGTGTATTGGAGGAATAGCATCTTATGGGGAGGAAAGTGTACTGTCTGTTTTTCCTAAGTGATTAATATATTTCCTACAAAAAGGGGAAGACAATGTCTTAGCTTTGCATCCCCCCATACTGTTTTGAACATAGTAGGCAACTGATGTAAGTCTTTTAGATTCTGAAGAAAGTGGAAATATCTTTGAAGAACATCCTATCATCATCTCAAGAGATGTGTTTCTCCATAAACACTTAAGAGAAAATGGCAATGTTCTATTTAATAATCTCATTTAAACAAAATTTTTTTAGAGTATGCAGACTAGAGATTGTAAACTCTCTTTGGCCATAGTCATCTTTAGTTCCACACTCAAATAATGTTGTTGCTTCTATTTAATTCATTGTCAAACTTTGAAAATCAGAAAAATTCACATTAAGATCTACATTTCTACTTTCTCTTGAAAAATCTGAAGTGTTGGCAATACTGGATCTGTGTGGTTCAGCATTGCAATAATTGTCCAAAGCTGAGAATGGCGAGCCCTTTTAGGTGCATTTCCACGTATCTTCTTCTCAGCCCTCTTCACTAGTTTTCTGTTACTTGCCTGACCTAAACAGGCATTTGGGGTTGCTTCCCCAACCCTCGTATCATTCTGAAGTGATGACAATGTTTTTGTACGTAATCTTAGAATAACTTATTTTCCAAGAAGCAAAACCTCCTTCTCATCAGAAATGTGCCTCTGCTTTTCTGTTCTCAGACAGATCAAATAAATTACAACTCAGATACCATTCTACTGATGTTTGCAGCAATCCAAATAAAAGGTAATATTCCAAGTATTCAAGGACAGAAACCAAGCTACCATTTATGAGATGAAATCATAGAATGGCTCAAGAAAAAAGGGATATCATTAGTCAGCCAGACAGAATGTAGAATCTGCAGGAACTGGAAAAATTTCACTAAAATTACAGCACAGAGGAGCACATATTTGCACAAGAGACACGCAGAATTTAGATACAGCAGACAGAATTTTAGCCCAGCTCAGAGAACAATTGTTTATGATCTTTCACTCAGACTATCTAATTTAGAATGCTGCAATGAACCTCAATTGTCATATAACTTCTCAGAAACACTGTGCACCACAATCTACACAAAACGGCACCAAGATTTCAGTGGTTTATAAAAAGTTGGGTGAATTACCATAAGAATATGTTGAGGATCGAATTCAGAAAGACAGAAAGAAGAATAGTGTTTAATAAAGAGGAAATAAAGTATATATGCATTTTTATATAGAAAGGAAGGAGAGGCTATTTAGAGCCTTTTGATAATCAACATCAAATTCAAGCTCTCACTGTGGATATTGTAAAGATCAGAATAATATACTAGTAATAGGAGCACAGTTTGCATACTCTAACCTCTGTCTCTAAACTATCAGACTTGGTTTTTTTTTGTTTTTTGGTTTTTTTTTGAGTTGGAGTCTCACTCTGTCGCCCAGACTGGAGTGCAGCAGCCGTTCTCGACCAGCTGGGCTCTGGCAATCCTTCCACCTCAGCCTTCCAAGTAGCTGGAACTACAGACGCGCTACCATGCTCGGCTAATTTTTTTGATTTATTGTAGAGATGAGGTCTCACCAAGTTGCCCAGGCGGGTCTCGAACCCGCGGGCTCAGGCAATCCACTCACCTCAGCCTCTCAAAGCGCAAGATTACAGGCTGAGCCACTGAGCCCAGCCAGACTTGGGTTTTTAACAAGTTGTTTACTGAAAATGTGCTGCCCAAAAATACTTGGGAGACCATCTATTGTTTTACATATCAGGAAACTGCAATTTAGATAAGCTACAAAATGTGCTGAGGTCATGCATTCAGCAATTATTTACTGGATACCTCTTTTTGATGTACAAAGGTTATCTAAAATCATTGCACTCAGATATTTTAAAGCCTAATAGGGAGAAAGAACAAGAACTCCAAAATAATATTTATTAATAAAGTAATGATGATAATGACAATAGTTTTAGTTACTAGGTGCTGCGATGTGTTAAACACTTTATTCTGTGATACATTTCTGTCACTTTATTGGTTCTCTCTAGCTTCTTATAAGTATATATATATATATATGTACACACCTGTTAGGAAGAGGTGATATGAAGAAAAATAAAGTAAGACAATAGGAATAAGGTAAGAACAATTTCCTTCGGAGATGACACTTAAGAGGAGACTTAGAGAAAGTGAGGGAAAGAGTCATAAAATATTGAGGGGGAGGATAATATTTGAGGGAAAAATAGAAAGTGTAAAAGACCTGAAAAGAAGAATATAAGAAATATTCGTTTTCTCTTTCCCTTTTCTTAAGAGATAACAAGATAAGTTGTACTAGAATCCTTCCCTCAACTAATTTAATATTTACCAGAAGGGTAAAACAAGTGTACTAGCATTTAAAAAAAAGAATATTTTAAAAATGAAATTAAAGATCAAAAGAGGTTGATATTTTGTTTAATTTGGCAACAAGGGATCATGGTAAGTTGGAAAAGATCAAAAGCTCCCAGAAATGGCTTTGCAACTTACCTTTAATAATAGGTAATATTTGGCCACTGGGAAGTTGGCTATGGGGTTCTTAAGAATAAAGAATACTTTTTAATTTGTAGATGGAACTTAGCAGAAAAGGTAGATAAATGCTCTTTGGGAAGAGTATTACAGAAAAAAAAGTAGTTCAGTTTGACCAGAACATAGCAGGAATAGGAGGAAAAAAAAAGGAAAAAACTATTTGGAAACACTAAATGAGGACATATTCAGTCTAAGCTAAGGCACTTGGAAGCAAGTCTTGGTAGGAATTGGTGACATATTCAATGTGGAGATTGAAAGGAAAGGATGAATGGAAGATGACTGATGTTTTGAACATTGATGATACGGAAAATGATGAATAGAAATAAAGAAGTCAAGTCAGGAAGAGGAGCAGGTTGATGACCTGGAAAACAATATGTCTGGTATGTTAAAGATGAACTCTTGGAGCAGTGGTTCCCAAGTATTAGTATGCATCAGAATTAAAGGGAGAGTTTTTTTAAGCACCTATTTCTGGGCCCCATCTAGAGAATTATCAAATATTAATGCATTAGTTTTTGCATTTCTACCAAATTTTTAAGTAATTCTAATGTTGCTAGAGCAGAGATTACACTTTGAGAGCCGCCATCCTGGAAGAGTATTTAGGTTGAAATAGACACAGGAAAATGCAAGACTAGAAAAGTTTTACCTGCTGAGAGTGATGAAGAAGCCAGTAGGAGCTGAAAGAGAGGTAGCAAAGTTTTGCAAAAGTCACTGTGAGCATCTTCTTAGAGAACTGGATGACTCAAACCATCTTTTTAGGTTTCTCTCTCTATTTCATTATATACATTTTCTGCTCTTAAAATGGCAATGACATAGTGACTGTCATAGGATTAAAACAGGTGTTTCAAAATTGTTTTGAAAGTGTTCTGGAACACACCATCCAATTGAAATATAACAGGACCCACATCTGTAGTGTTCAAATGTCTAATACACTCATTTAAAAGGTTAAAAAATGAAATTAGGTGCAAAGTATATTCATTTCTAAATGTATTACATATAATAAATTAATACATTTTGCATTTTTGTATCAAGTTATTGTATTAAGTTATTGAAATCTACTGTATATTTGACACTTATAGACCACACTGTAAGTACTCAAAAGCCCCATGTGGGAAGTGACTATTACATTGACAATGCAGCACTAAAATTATACAATAAAGATGCATAATAAGAACAATGACAGAACTAAATACATCTGGGACATAAG
Source organism: Tarsius wallacei (assembly GCA_963574415.1). Classification (NCBI taxonomy): domain Eukaryota; kingdom Metazoa; phylum Chordata; class Mammalia; order Primates; family Tarsiidae; genus Tarsius; species Tarsius wallacei. Next base: position 12,941 of record CAUYQG010022529.1, read on the forward strand.
AGCAGTAGTCAAGAAGATAAGACTAAACCTAACTTAAATGTTACAGACTTTGATGGTTAATTTTATGTGTCATCTTGACTAGATTAAAGGATACCCAGATAGCTGGCAAAGCAAAGTTTTGGGGCAAGTCCGTATAAATGTTTCTGGAAGAGATTGCATTTATGCCGGTAGACTGAGTAAGAAATATCTGCCTTCATCCAATCTAGGTAGACACCATTCCATCTATTGAGGGTCCATATAGAATAAAACGGTAGAAAAAAGGCAAGGTAAATTTGTGCATGTATGCTCTTTCTCTGTCTTTCTCTCTTTTGGAGTCAGTTCATCCTTTTTCTTCTGTTTTTGGACATTTCAATTTCATTATTGGTTTCTGGGACTTGTACTAGCAGTTTCCCAGCTTTCCATGCCGTTAGCCTTAGACTGAGCCATGTTACTGGCATCACTGGTTCTCTAGCATGTGAACAATATATGGTAGAACTTAGCCTTCATCGTCATATAGGCCAGTTCCCTTAAGAAATTTCCTCTCATATAACAATATATGACATGGATAGATAAATAGATAGATAGATGATAGTCAGATAAATAGATGATAAATATCCTATGGTTTCATTTATCTGAAAAGAACACTGACTAAAGAACTGATCTTAATTTGTTTAGGCCAGGATGAAAGCCAGAAAAAATACACAAAGAAAAAACCAAAGGTAAGAGTAAATAAAACGAAACCAACTTCCAGTCAAGATGGAGTAACAGAAATCGGATTTACCTTCCTGACTGAAAGACCAAAAAACACTAACAAAATATAAGAAATAATGCTTATTAAATATTAAGTATCAACGTACAGAATATAATTTCTGAGAAAAAAGACATAGACAAAGTAAGCCTTGCAAATACATCAGTTTATAGTTGAGAGAGAGTTGCCAGTCCTTAGTGCATAGAAAGGGAGCCCAATGGAATCTAAAAATCTCTGTAAGTTGACAATATTTAGTTCATAGCCTGAAGAGGCCAAAGCAAGTACTGTTTATAAGAAACATCATGGCAGAAGGTAGCCTGCATGAAAAGAGAACTCCAGAAATCCTTAGTGTATCCTGTATGAATCTACAGCTGAATACTATAAGAAAATAACCTGAGGCAGGAGGAAAAAACACCATAAAGCATTAGAAAGAATACTATGGAACTCACACAGAGTTTGGAATAGTTTGAGCTCATTTCAACAAGGAGGGAAAAAAACCTTCATAACTCACAGGCTATTGAGTAAAGAACATAAAAGATATTACTTCAAGGTGGGAAGAAATTAGCCCTAAACTAAGGCTGCTGTGGTTCACACAATATAGATGAAAAGCAACCCTTAAAATAATAAAACTATCACCAATTAATTTAACTTTGTCACAGAGCAAATTTTAATATATTTGTAGCAATTTAAAAGTATCTAGCACCCAACAAGATAAAATTCACAATGCCTGGCATCCAATAAAAAAAATTCTCAGGTATATAAAGGAGCTAGAAGTATGACCTATAATGAAGAAGGGAAAAAATATTCAATGAATGAGACCGATGAATTACAAAGATGATAGAATTAGTAGACAAGGACACTAAAACAATTATTGCAATTAGGTTTTGTTTCAGCCAGTCATGGTTGCTATAAAATAATACTATAGACTTGGAGGCGTAAACAACAGAAGTGTACTTCCTGTAGTTCTTGAGAGTTGAAAGTATGAAATTAGGGTGCCAGCATAATCAGATTCTGGTGGAGTCCTTCTCCCAGGTTGTAAATTTTGACTACCTTCTCACTGTGTTGTCATGTAGCAGAGCAAGAGAAAGAGAGCACTCACATCTCTTCATCACCTTATAGTGTCCATACCTTCTAAAAGTCCCACCTCCAGATTCCACTACACTAGAAATTAAGGCTTCAACATATGAATTTTGGGAGAATGCAAACATTCAGTTCATAGCACATTCCTTATATTTAAAAATTAAAGAAAAATTGAGAATGCAAAGTAGCAAAAAAGAAGGTATTTTTAAAGATACCCAAATCAAACTTCTAGAGATATAAACTATAATGGATGGGATTAACAGCAGGTTAGACATGACAAAAGAAGCGATTAGTACACTTGAAAACATAGCAAAAAATGTGCACAATGAAACAAAAAAAGAAAAGATATTTAAAAATTGAATAGCATTAGTGAGCTATGGGACAAGTGCAAGTGGTCTAATATATGTGTAATTGGAGATCTTAAAGATGGAAGGATTGGGTAAAAAAAATTTGAAGAAATAATAGCTAAAAATGTTTCACAACTGAAAAAAAACCCACAATAAATATTCACATCCAAGAAGCTCAATGAACTCCAAACACACAGAAAGTGAGATCATTACATCAGGGAGCAGCATAATCAGATTGCTAATGTCTTGGACTACCCAGGTTGCCATACAAAATACCATAGACAGGTAGTTTAAACAGTCAAAATGTATTTTCTCGCAGCTCTGGAGACTAGAAGTTTAAGATAAAAATGTCAGAAGGTTCACTATCTAGTGAAGAGTCTTTTCTTTGGTTGCAGATTGCCAACTTCTTACTATGTCTTCACATGACCTTTCCATGGTGCATGCATGCAGAGAAAGTTCTAGTGTCTCTTTTTCTTCTTATAAGGGTACTAATATCATAACATTGGGGGTTAGAGTTTCAACATATGAATGTTGGGAGAACTCATTTCAGCCTATAGCAGTCAAAAAACAGTGATATTAAAAATATCTTAAAGGTAGCCAGAGAGAGGATCAAAGATGACCACTGTGGAGCAGCAGACTTGCACATCTCTCTCCTAGCAAGTTGAAGAATGGGGACCCAGTCACCAATTGACTGAGATACCCTGAACATTTTCAGATGGACCACCCAGTGGTGGTCTCTTTGAGTGCACAGACCAGAAAGCAATGGACACCAGGCTCTCCATCCTTGCAATTCACCTCTCCTCAGTACAGGCTCAGAAAATGATGAAAGCACTGCTTGGGGAAGGAGAGGGGTGAGTGATTCTAAGACATTTCAAGTCAGTTCACCTCCTCCCACCCATACATGAGCTGTTAGCCCCGTATGGGAGGAGCCTTTGTTGGAACACAGCAAGGGACAACTGAAGTCCAAGTGAAATGGGGAACAGACTGCCCACCAGCTGCTGCCACTGTGTTGACCTCTTCTTAGGCAGGAACAGAACTGCATGCAGACTGAATCTGGCTGTCATGCCTGCTCCCAGCAGCTTGTAGAAAAGTGAACTGTCACCTCTTGTGTTGAGTAGGGCAGAGTAGGGACCCAGCTGCCTATACACCTTGAACCAAGCAGGAGTCCCTTTGTACAAACAGACACCAGAAAGCAATAGCATGTGCAGGATTCTGGGTGCTCCAGCCCCTCACCCCCCCCCCCACCCTGTTCCAGACTCAGACAGAGTCAGAGGCTCTGCTCAGGGAAGGAGAGGGGTATGTGACTCTAAAACAAGTCAGATCACCCCCTCCCAGCAAAACAGAAACTGAAAATTGGTTCAATTAGTTTAGCAGAGGGAGCGAGAACATGCAATTATGGTATCCTGACACAGGATGGAACAAGCAGCCGGTGCGAATACTTCTCCCTCTCTCACTGAGTGACAGAAATATGGAGAAGGAAAGAGACCTGTCACAAATGAGGAAAAAACAATGGAATAAAAACAGGTAACCTCAAAGTCCTAAAGAGACAACACCCCCAAAAAGCAGCCATGTGAGCACAAACAATGGAACCTCCCAGAATGACCTGACCCAGATGGCAACCACAGAAATCAGAGATTGGATGGCAAAAATGAACAGAAACTAAGAGAAACGTGAAACAAAACTCAATGAAATTATAGCAGAGTTGGCAAACTTTTAAAAAGCCTATTCTGAAATAATAGAAATAAAGAACTCCATCCTTGAAATAAATAATAAACTAACAATCAAAATTAACCAAGCAGAGGAAAGAATCTCAGAGGTTAAAGACCACAATATGGAATTAATCTGATATGCTTAAAACATAGGAAAAAAACTTTAAAAGAAGGAGTAAAGTCTCCGAGAGATGTGTTATATAATGTCAAGAAGCCAAACTTACACCTGAATAGTATCCCTGAAGCAGAAAGGGAAATGAAGTATACCTTGGAATAGCATTTCATGAGGTCATCCATGAAAACTTTCCTCATCTTGCCAGAGACACAACATGAGAAGACCACCACATGAGAAGACTGACCCTTAAACACATAGTAATCCACCTCCAGAAAGTAAACATGAAGGAAAAAATTATAAGGCAGTGAGAGAGAAAGGTCAGACTACCTACTAGGGAAGATCCACCAGAATTGCTCCAGACTTATTTGCAGAAACACTACAAGCAAAAAGAGCATGAAGTCCAATTTTTAACATTCTTAAAGATAAGCAATTGCAACCAAGAATGTCCTACCCTGCCAAGCTAAGTTTCATCAGTGATGGGAAGTTGAAAACCTTCACAGACATCCAGTACCTAAGAGAATATGCTGCCTCCAGACAAGCCCTTCTGGAGATGCTTAAGAAGGTCTGGAATACAGGGGAAAAAAAAAAAAAAAAGAAAGAAAGAACAGTCATACCCATCACAAAAGTACAGGAAAACACAGAGTTAGCAGAGCATACACAGCACTCACAAAAATGAAAACAATACACATGTAAATATAAAAGGTAAAAGGAAAAAAAGCATCCCCCTAAGAGTTCCATGGAAGGGATAAACTCACATTTCACTAATCAACCTGAGCATGAATGGACTAAATGCACCACTGAAAAAACACAGAGTGACAAACTGGATAAAAAAACACAATCCTACAATCTGTTGCCTCCAGGAAACTCATCTCACTGCAAAGACCACCCAGAGGCTCAAATTTGGAGGCTAAAAAATGAACTTTCAGGTGAATGGAAAACAAAAATGAAAGGAGTAGCTATTCTAACATGAGACAAAGCAGCCTTCAAGCCATCAAAAGTTAAAAAGGATACTGAAGGACACTATATAATGATAAAAGGCTCATTCCACCAGCAAGAAATATCCATCCTAAACATATATGTACCCAACACAGGAGCACCAGGTTTCATAAATTGACTACTGAGTAAACTAAGAGAGGACATTGACATTCACACAATCATAACTGGAGACCTAAATACCCAACTAACAACCCTAGATAGATCATCAAGGCAAAAAAATCAATAAGGAAATCCAAAACCTCAACTTGATGCTCAACCAGATGGACTTAATAGATAATTACAGAATATCACACCCAACAAATACAGAGCATACATTCTACTCATTAGTACATGAAACAGACTCCAAGATTGATCACATTCTTGAATGTAAGTCAAGCATAAACAAATTCCAAAATATTTAAATAATACCATGTATATTCTCAGATCGCAGTGGAATAAAAATAAACATCACCACCAACAAGATTCCCAAAACACACAAAGATGTAGACACTAAACAACATGCTGCTGAATGACTTCTGGGTCAATACAGAAATCAAGAAAGAAAGAAAAAGTTTCCTCAAAACAAGTGAAAACAAAGACACATCTTATCAGAATCTCTGGGATGCCATGAAATCAGTGCTAAGAGGAAAATGCATAGCATTGCACCTACTTCTCAAGAAAATAGAAAGATCACAAGTAAACAGCCTAACATCACACCTGAGAGAGCTGGAACAGCAAGGCTACTAAAATCCTAACTCCAGCAGAAGACCAGATCACAAAGGTAAAGTCACAACTGCAGAACATAGAAGACAAAATAACATGGAAAAAGTCAACAAGACAAAAAGCTGGTTCTTTAAAAAGATAAATAACAATACCATAATAAAAAATAAAAAAAATAAAAAAATAAAAAAGATTCAAGGACCCCTGGTCAGATTGACTAAAAAAGAGAGAGAAAGTCCAAATAAGTACAATCAGAAATATAAAAGGTGAAGTCACAACTGACCCTAAAGAAATTCAAGATTATTAGACATTATTCTACACACCTGTATGCAAATGAACTTGAAAACCTAAAGGAAATGGAGGACTTTCTGACATTATGCAACCTACCGAAGTTGAAACAAGAAGAAATTGAAATCCTAAACAGACCAATAACTTTCTAAGAAATCGACACCATCATAAGAAATCTCCCCACCAAAAAAAAAGCCCAAGACCAGGTGGTTTCCAAGTTGAATTTTACAAAACATACAAGGAGGAGCGGATACCAATCTTATTGAAAGTATTTCAAGCAATTTAGAAAGACAGAACTCTCCCCAAATCATTTTATGAAGCTAACATCACATTGATATGCAAACCTGGCAAAAAGCCAACAAGGAAAGAGAAGTACAGGCCAATCTCCTTGATGAACATAGACACAAAATTTCTCAATAAGATTCTAGCAAATCAGATCCAACAACACATCTCAAGGGTCATCCACCATGACCAGGTGGGCTTCATTCCTGGAATGCAGGGCAGGTTCAACATTTGCAAGACAGTAAATGCAAGTCAATATATTAACATGTAGAAACGAGAACCACATGATTCTATCATGAGATGCAGAAAAAATGTTTGGCAAAATCCAGCATCCCTTCTTGATAAAAACCTTTGAACAACAACAACAACAAAAACCTTTGAACACCTAGGTATGGAAGGAACATTCCTCAAAACAGTAACAGCCATCTACGGTAAACCCACAGCCAACGTTTTGCTCAATGGACAGAAGTTGGAAGCATTCTCCCTGAGACTAGGAACTAAACAAGAATGCCCACTCCCACCCCTCCTATTCAACAAGATGCTGGAAGTCCTTGGCAGAGCAGTCAGGCAAGAAAAGGAAACCAAGGGTATCCAAATAGGAAAAGAGGAAGTTAAGCTATTCCTCTTTGCAGACGATATGATTCTATACATTGAAAGTCCAAGGTAGTCATCAAAAATCTCTTCACAATGATAGCTGACTTTGGTAAAGTTTCAGGGTACAAAATAATTGTGCAAAAGACGGTTGCATTTCTGTGCACCAGCAACAAGCAGAACCAAATAAAAAGCACATTGTCATTCACAATAGACACATACACACACACACACACAAACACACACACACACACACAAATGAACTACCTTGGCATCCACCTAACCAGAGAAAAGAATATTTTTACAATGAAAACTACAAAATGTTGCTCAAAGAATTTAAAGACAGCACAAATAAATGGGAAAACATTCCATGCTCATATATTGGAAGAATCAATATTGTCAAGATATCCATCCTATCTAAGGCAATCTACAGATTCAGTGCAATACCCATCAAATTATCGACATCATTTTTCTCAGACCTGAAAATGACAATACAGAAATTCATTTGGAAACAAAAAGGAGTTTGAATAGCCAAAACAATCCTCAGCAAAAGGACCAAAGTTGGAGGTATCACACTTCCAGACTTTAAATTTTACTACAAGACTACAGTAACTAAAACAGCCTGGTATTGGTACAAGAATAGATATATAGACCAATGGAACAGGACAGAGATTCCAGAAGCAAAAACATGGTCACCAACCAACTAATCTTTGACAAAGCCACCAATAGCAATTGCTGAGGAAAGAAGACCATATTAAGCAAATGGTGCTGGGAAAACTGGCAGACCACATGCAGAAGAATGAAACTAGACCCCTACCTAACACCATACACAAAAATCAACTCTAAATGAATCAAAGGCCTAAATGTAAAACTTCAAACTATAAGAGTCCCAGAAGAAAACATAGGAAACACCCTTATGCATATCAGAGTAGGCAACAAATTCTTGACCAAGTCCCCAAAAGCGAATACCATAAAAGCTAACATAGACAGGTGGGATGTAATCACACTGAAAAGCTTTTGCACAGCAAAAGAAATCATCAGAGAGTAAAGTGATAACTCACAGAATGGGGAAAAAATATTTTCTGGTTATGTACCTGGCAAAGGCCTAACATTCAGGATCTACAAGGAACTTAAATGAGCTGAAAGGGAAAATAACAGCAACAACAAACAACCCTATTAAAAAGTGGGCAAAGGACACGAATAGACACTTTTCAAAAGAATATATACAGAAAGACAAAAAAAATGCTCTGCTTCACTAATCATCAGAGAAATACAAATCAAAACTACAATGAGATACCACCTAACTCCAGTAAGGATCTTCATCATTAATAAATCTAAAACATCATTAATAAATCTAAAAACAACAATTGCTGGCATGAGTGCAGAGAAAAGGGAATGCTTCTACACTGTTGGTTGGGAGTGCAAGCTAGTTCAACGTCTATGGAAAGCAGTGTGATGATTCCTAAAAGAACTAAAAATTGACCTTCTATACGACCCAGCAATTTCTTTTTCAGAAATATATCCAGAGGGACATAACTCATTCTACAGAAAAGACACCTGCACAAGCATGTTTATTTCCACAATTGAGCAATGAAAACTATACCTATATGCTTGATTGTATTGTTTAAAGAGTATACTTTTTCTCAATGATTATGGAAGAATTTAGAATAAAGAAAGTCATTTGGAAAGCTGTTTCCTCTCTCTCATCTTGATTCCTGTTATATTTTAAACAAAAGTCTTCAACTCAAACACTATCTAATAAAATGTTTTTTTCAAAGAGATTTTGATACTGGTTAGAGCTCTGACAATTTTCATTATGGTAAAAGTTAGCTCTCATCACCTGCTTTGAACCAAAAAAATATTTCACTGTTCTCCCCTTTAAAAAAAGAAAAAGAAAAAAAGACTTCAACTGCTTTATTTCCCTAGAGGATGGACAATGCTGGTAGAGAGATAGGCTTTTCTGAGTCCCCATTCCCACTTGCTAAAGTAAAATCAAATGTACCAACAATTAGGAAAAGTAGGTATGTCATGTGTTAAACTTTCCCCTGAATTCTGGTTCTGTTTCTCAACTTCTTCATATTTCAATTTCAATATTATTAAGATGTTGACTCTCAAAGTACCTTACAGAAAAATAAATTATTGATTTTTCTCTGACAAACCATATAATAGAATTGCAAATTGTTAGGTCTGGTAAGGACCTTCACTTTATAGATGGGGACCTGCTGCTGAGGAAAGCAAAATCAACTCTCTACAGTATTAATAAGTTTTTGACGGCGGTTTCTCCTTTGGAGGCAATGTGCTAACAATGGAAAGAACAAACTTTGGAGTTAAGTGGACCAGGATTTGAATTCTGTCTTTTTAACTGTGCGTATACAGACAATTTACTTAACTCATTGAGCCTCATATTCATTAATTATAAAATGGAGATATTACCTACTTATGTTTGCATTAGAAATCATTGTGTGTGTGTGTAGAGAGAGGATGAAAGGCAACACTTGCACATTAATATTTGATTTGTCTACATAACTTCATTCTTTACTTTTTTATGTCTAAATACAATTTTTTCCTAAAGCATCAGTCTCCACAGAGTGGAAAAATTATTATTTTTTCCAATTGTAATAAATCTAGAGCAATCAGTGATTTTAATATCTATTTATTATTACAGTTGCTTTCTAATACTTAGCTACTTTGGGGAATATATTCAGTCTTTGGAAGTTTCTTCCCTTTCCGCTTCTCTATTATTAATTCCAAGGTTGACTTGAGTTCCCAAAAAGGTTTAGGTGTTATCCTATTCTGGCACCAGGGAAGAGTTAAACAATCTCCTTGGGTATTACTTGGAGATATCTCATTCCCTAGTCTCTAAGCATGGGCCCACCATGTCATTAAGCATCCTCAGCTGATATATACAGAATTTGGTTGGTCTCACTGGCCTTTGGGCATTATGCAAATATTCATCACTAAAGACAATGAACTTAGTCATTGCCTCCAGATGATATGGCCCTACCTTCTACATCTTTTTTTTTTCTTTTTTTGAGTTGGCATCTCACTCCGTCGCTCAGACTGGAGTGCAGTGGCCGCTTCCGGCCACCACAGCCTCGACCTACTGGGCTCCAGCGATCCTTCCACCTCAGCATTCCGAGTAGCCGGAACTACAGGCGTGCGCTACCACGCCCGGCTAATTTTTTTGATTTATTGTAGAGATGAGGTTTCGCCTGCCCAGGCGGGTCTCGAACCCGCAGGCTCAGGCAATTCACTCACCTCAGCCTCCCAAGGCGCGGGATTACAGGCTGAGCCACCGAGCCCGGCTCCTTCTACATCTTCTTTACCCCCAATTTTGGCTTTAGTCACCCAGTTCTTTCTGTGCTTTTCTGCAGTCTTTTTAAATCCTCTGAATCCTCTTGTGAGCCCATTTCCTAGAAATCTCCCTGGGTTGTTGCAATTTGACCATGTCCACAGTATGCTGGCTTCTAGAACTCTCATATTTCCAGACAAAAAGTGGAGCACACCTGCTTTCAGATTCCCATCTCCTGCTGTCTAGGGTTCATGTTGCCTTCCATTCTTTCATCTCATGGTGCAGATCTAGAGAATGAGATCCGCTAGTCACCAGGAAACTCAGGTAGTGTCTCCATCCTAAGTCTAATCTTCTTTAAGTTGTTCCCCAGTTTTCCTAATTCCAAAGAGTCTTTTGTTTCCTACCCTGTGAAGTAGGAGAGGAAACTTTCTTTGTTCTGGGCATCATTTTTTCCTGCTCTGTGATTTATACCATAACCAAGGATTTTTGCTTTCCTTAAATACCCTCAGAATGCTGGAGGCCAAAAGTCCAACACTGGTGTTACTGGGTTGAGATCAACATATTGACAAGGTCATCTCCACAACTCTATAGGAGAGAATACATTCCTTGCCTCTTTTATATCCTGGAGCTAATTCTTTGGATTGTGGTATCTTCCATCACCTTTAAAGCCAGCAGTATAGCATCTTCAAATCTCCCCTTCTTCTCCCATCACAGACCTCCTTCTGCCTTTTGAGCAAGTCTGATCTTTCTCTGTCTTTCTTAGAAAGACACTTCTGATGGCATTTAGGGCCCATCCAGATAATGCAGAATAATCTCCTCATCTTAAGGTCCTTAACTTAATTACATCTGTGAAAACTTTACCAAGAATGTAGCATCCAAAGGTTCCATAGATTAGGACCTGATAACTTTGAGAGTCACAACTTAGCCTACTTCGGGTGCCAGTGAAATTAAATGGGAAAGAAAATCTTTCCAACAAATTGTACTGAAGCATTGGATATGGAAAAAGATGAGGTATTCTTAATTCACCCTATAAGCAAAAATTAATTTGAATGAATCATGGACTAAAATGTAAACAGCAAAACTATAAAGCTTCTAATATTGTGTTTTTTTGAATCTGATAGTCTTTAGAGCAGCAAATACAGTATGTGGTCTAATAGAAATATGTTAGAGTTGAGCCATATAATTACCTCATTCTTTTAGTCAAATACTGAAGGAAAATTTTAAACATGATGTTTTATACCCTCCCTATTACAATAGGGATGTACTCCAATTTGTAAAATGCATATGTTAGAATAGGGAAACTTTATAATAATCAAATAAATCGGAATGTTAAGCCAAAAAAAGTGTTTGGGAAAAATTAAGCCAGGGAGGTGGTTAGTAAATAAGTTGTGTGCTGGGAAATTCAGTTCAGGTGGCTTAAAATCTGACACTTCCATCTGCTGGTACAAAAAGGACAAAATTTGTATAGTGTCCATACAATTTAAAAGCATCCATAAAATAAAAACATGATTGTTCCCCAAAAGAAGCGTAGTTTTTATGGTACTGAGACTTGGGAAAAATTTCTCCCCGAGTCTTCATGAAGAGAAAAGTGGACTGTAGTAAACATTTCTTCAATATCAACCTTTTAATTAATTCAATAAAGAGCTTTCAGAACAGCATCCCATATTCCCCTCAGTGTAGGCAGATGGACTAAAGCCAAGTGCACCTCAGTAAAGCCAGTTCTACAGAGACTCAAATAATTCAGTCTAGGCCCCATAGTTCTCTAATAATTGAGTTTGATCCAAAATAAATAGGTATTATGCAAAGAAAATAAAAACGGATTTCCTTTTCAAATAAGTTTGAGAGACTCCGGGTTAAAAATGTACAAGAGAATTCATTGTTGTGGTACTTTTCAGAGCCTTTAATTCACTAATTATGAGTTTCAAATAATTCATTATTTCCCACACTATCAAGCTAATTTGTCGGGAATTAATTTTCCAATTATGTTTCTCAAATTAATTTTATGGAGAAGACTTTCTTTTGGAGTATTTTTAAGGGCTAGTACTTTGCCAAAGACACTGATTGAAGTTGATCCAGAGAAATAATGCATCTATTTAGTGATACAGCTCATGTCAAATCGAGGATTGGGTATTAGGAATGAGACCTAGAGAACAAAAATGAACACCCTGGGAAACCTCATTTTAGCATTCACCTGCACAACTGAGAGGACTCCACGTTAGAGGCCATTGCATTTTTCCAATGCGGGTGGCCAACAAGTTGAGTTTCATCCTTGAAAACCAGTAACCTGTAGATTGTTTGTATGAATAAAAAAACCAAACTTGTTCAGTGTTTAGATAAATGTCCATAAATCTGAAGCATTTTCCCCCAATAGCATAGAAAAAGTTGAAGAATAGAAGATTACTTAGCTCAGGATACAATTTTAGATCAGTACCCAAGAACAACCACGAAAAAAATAAAAGGCTTTAGAAAAAGACAATATCTTCAAGTCAAACACACTATGACAGAATACAAAATTAATTCCTGTGAAAGTAAAAGCAACTGATTCTGAATGTGAAAAGTAACCTCACAGATTCCCAAACTTCCTTGCCCTGCAGCTTTTTGCTTAGAGAGCAAAATGTTCCTCACTTCACTAAACCAGCTGTCTCTTAAAACACAGATAAGGCCTGCTAACTCTAGGTTCCTGAGTGCCTGCTGGAGTGTCAGTCTCTCTGACCCAGCCTTCTTCTCTCCGTTTTAAACACACACAAGCATCCTATTAGGAGGGGAGAACATGCATTCAAACGACTGCTGGAGATTTCCCACTGCCGGATATGTTTCGTCCAAGTGTTCCAAGAAAGGTCAACAAGATTAAAGCAGCAATTTTCGAGGAAGAGAAATCATCCACAAACTTCCTTATTAGACATTCTGAGCTACTGTATTTTTTAAGAAATATTATCTACCAGACTAATTCTTTGTCTAGGCTAGTCTAGTCTTGCCCTGAAATAGCCGAGAAAGAGGCCTTTATGGCTCACTCTCCAACCCATAGAGTTCCTAGCTGTTCTGATTTAAGGACACAAGGAAACCTCTTTCTGCTTTAAGACAGCCACCCACCTTTTGAGAGGTACTGTTGTTGGCATAATTATAGATGCATGCTTTCCTTCAGGCCCACCTGAGGTAAATAATAAGTGAGATAAAACACTATAAATGTGCACTCATTTCTTAGACTTCCCAGCTAAGAGTCAAAGAGCAGATACCTTTGGAAATGAACTCCTGAGAGACACTAAATAAGGTCTTGCAAAACAATTACATTAAGTAGACTTGAAGAAAGGAGGGTCTGATGTTGGACTAAACTAAAAGAGTCTAATGGACAATACAGTTCTGTAAAGGCAAGAGACCATATCTAGGAAGTCATCTACTGTCAGGGGGAGATGGAACAAAAGTACCCAAAGTTCAGAGAGAAGAGTCAAGGCCAAAATGTGGAGGGGGGACTAGGGGGATGGTTTCTAAATAGAGATTAAATTCAGCACCTAAGAGTTGAGAGAAGGACTTAAGGTGTCCCAGATTCTAAGAATACAAGCCAGTTGGCATCTTCCGGAACAGCATGGTCCAGAGAGAACAGATTAGGACTGGTAAGAAGGATGGGCTAGCTGAGATAGTTAGTTTAGAGTCCAGCACAAACGGGCATATTCCTATAAAATAATATCCAAGAGAATATTATTACCGAACTTTTGGCCACTCTTTTAAACATGCTTTTAGATATCCTGCTTAGGATGACTTGAGATGGACTAAGAGCCAGAGACAGGCATGTCTCCCTAGGCTACAATAACTCTTTAACTATGATGAAGACAGGAACCTCAAGAAGAATTTTTTTAAAATCTTGCAACTGACTTAGGTATTTCCACTACATCAAACAATGCCTGACAACATTTGCCCACAATCAATATTCTGACGTCTTTCACTTTAAAATATCTGATTCTGAGACTAGGACTTTCTTTCTCCACTCCACCCACCTTTCTCACCAAACCTTCTGTTGGATAGTGTCACAACTTTCTTTCCCTAAGCCTTTCATTTCAAGTTCCTCTGGTATGGACCAACTGCCTTCTCTGAAATCTCATCAGAAATCTCATGTGCCCCATCACCTTTAACCTAGGAAATCCCCTATTAATTGAGTCATCTGTATCTGTATCCTGGGTGCTGAGAAAATCGAATTATATTACTAAGCTGTTTGATTATAATACAGGTTAATGGTTTCTGGTCTCAGTTTGTCTTTCAGCAATGTACTTTTCCTTTAATTCATTCAACTATCATTGCTCACTGCTTTCCCAATATGTGCAGAGAAGTATTTCAAAGTGCTAAGATACATGTCAAAAATACCAAATATTTATGCAAGTTTGAAAATTGAAGAACACTTATGAGAAGCTTGAAATAATTAAGAAGGATTAATTAACTTTTTACCTTTCCTTTTACCAGAAGGATGGTGGCATCTTTGAATTTCTAAAGACATCCCTCAAAAATAAATCTGAACAAGAATAGAGGCTAGTTGTTGACATCTATAGAGAACAATATCATAAATCCCAAAACCTATGGAAGATGGAATTCAGAGGAGGGGGCACTGATTGTCAGTGCCTTCCTATGAAGTTCCCTTCAGAGGCTTTGGGTCCCCAGCATTCTTTGAACTACCCTAGAGATTCTGACTGTGTTACCTAGCCATTTCTAGGCAATACTCTGAGCTAGAAGTCCATCCTCCATTTTACTCCCATTTTTCAGAAATTTATGCTATGATGGTTTCATAGTTCAGCAGACTGAATCATGAAAAGATTTACTATTTGTCCAATGTGGGGACAAAAAAGAAAAAAAAAAGAAAGAAACTACTCATTGTGTACTAGACCCTGTATTGAGACTATGGACATGAATTGACACCTTCAAAAAAGTCACTGAATTTATTTTTGAACTCTCATTGAACTGACATTTTATGATTGTGATTTTTTTTTTACTTTTATCATTTCAATTAAAAATGCTATCATCATCTTATATACAATTTGTACCAACGGCAAGCCTTGGAAATGGCAGGTACATTTCTTCCTTGGAAAAATGTAGGAAAGTGAGAAGGGTGGATCACCCTCTAGATAAGTCCTACAGTGGATATGGGGAAAGCTAAAAACATGGTATACAGGAAACCTGTGCTTCCCACAAAAGATGCTTTGTGCTGCAGGTACACAATAAGGGTGACAGGGACAGGGATGGAGTTGGGACCTTTAATGAGGTATAGGTCTGAGACAGCTGCTATTGATATGGAAAGGAAAGGACAATCCGAGCACCTTTCACAATCCCAATTTACTAACTAAATGGGTTATTTCACTTGTCCTTTCTCAAGGCCTGAATGCTAGTTTACCCAAGGGTCCATGCTTGCCTTATGAGCCACCTCCTTATATTCAATAATGCTCACTTAGACCCTTTCAAAATAAAGTCTGTGACATGGGATAATAGGAATTGAATAATAATTATTTGTTGTTGGTTTCTGTAACATCTGAGACAGGAGGTTAGAAAACCAAATGAGACTCTGCCTTAACCTCCAGAAGAATACAACGAACATGGGAGGCAGTCTGGTGCAATGGTTAAGAGGCCAGGTTCTCACTTTAGATGATCAGGGTATGAATCCCTGCTCTGCCAGTTTTCAGTTATTTGATGTTAGACAAATTACTTAATTTCATCATTCCTCAATTTTCTTGTATGTAAAATGGAATAACTGTGATATTTACTTTATAGCTAGCTTGCAGATTAAATGGCATAATATATATAAATATTGTTCAGTACAATGTCTGGTACAGAGAAAGTATTGCATAAATTTTAGCTATTAGTTTTAGTCCTGGCACTCATGACATAATCAGCTTAGGGTATGAGAATGTCAGTCAAGGATTTACAAATTTACAAGATATATGACAGAGGTTTTACTTCAATATTGAGTCAGATTTGTTTACAGTCCAGAAAGGGACACCAAACTCCCAAATCAGGGATCAGTTGAAAGAATTTTGCCTCTTCTGGCCCTACATAATGATTTTTCTCTTGGCCCTTTTCTCTGCTCCTCTGTCTTCACTCTCTCCCTGGTAATCTCATTTAATATCAAAACTCCAGCCATCTTCTTGAGAGAACTGACTCTCAAATATCTTTCCTGAACTCCAGACCCATATTTCCAACATCCTGAAAAACATTTCTGCCTGAATGTCCTGCCAACCCAGGAAACTGAATTTTTGTCTTCTTCATCTTAATGTCTAATCTTCACTTAGAAGAAGTATAAATATATTTGCATTTAAATAGATATATTGAAGTAAAAATACACACATATACATGAAAATAAATGAGTGAGTGAATAAATAAAAATTGTGAACAATTTCAATTTAGGCTAAGTAAGACTGGCATGTCAAAAGTCTTCAAATAATCTCTCCTTTACATAGTCAAATGAAATTGAAAAACAAAAATGCTGACTTGTTTCTTCAATTTAGAATGGACATCTTAAAAATGGAGTTTGGTGAAGAACCTACCCAAAGTGCACAAACAGGCTTAGGCAAAATGATGAGATGAAAAGGAAATTGTCAACCTCAGACACAGGCAGATCACAATCACACAACTGAGTAATTATTTGCTCAGAGTCCAAGAAATTTCTAAGAGTGGAGAAAAGTTAGACAATCCAACTGTAGTAAACTTGGCTGTGCACTATAGGCATCAAACTTCTTTACAGAAAGTATGTGAGCTGTGGGTACAGGTGACTGGGGATGGGAATGAACCCCCTCTGACAGTGGACCAGGAAATAAACATATAAATTTATTCTCCTCTGCCACTCTTATAATCTAGACACCAGTGAAAAAATATCAGGAAATAAGAAGTTGAAGAAAGTAAATAAAAAGCATGGCTCTATTCATTAGTTTTATTTATTCATTAAAAATAATCCTGAATGCCCATCATGTTTCAGGGACCATTAGATGCTCTGTCAAATATTCAAATCAAAGCATGTGGTAGAAGTGGTATTTAGCTATCCATATAAGACTACTGTATTTGGGATAAAAAGCCCCTTTAACATTTCCAAGTCCTTCCAATTCCTTTCCATTAGACCTTCTCACACAAACACACACATGAGCATGGACCTCTAAAAGACCTAAATTACAACAGAAGTATGACAACCATGTGTCACTCATACCATGAGCGTAAAGTCACCAGTGAATCTAAGCTCTTGTAGTCCATGTTACATGCTGAAGGATAAAAGAATAATTATACCCTGATTATGCAAAGGCCTCATTTTTACCATTTTTCCTGTCTAGGAATAGTGCCTGGCATACACAAGTCTGGAACTACAGTGCAGTAGGGTGGGCACATGACCTTCTGCTCAGAGCAGTGATAAGGTCTTGGAGTAGAGGGAACACACCCTTCTGCTGGTCTTTCTCACTAGGAGATCACTGGTGTCAGGTCCATGTGGTCTCTACGAGCCTGCCTGCACTGAAGAATTAAATATTATGTAGATGACTGGAGCAGAAGATTTTGGTTCCTTGTCCTAACCAAGTTTAATATTTCTGAAGACTTTTATTCCCTCAGAAGATATGTTAAAATTCTAATCCTCATGCCTCAGAATTTGACCTCGTTTGGAGATAGTGTCTTTACAGTGGTAAACAAGTTAAAATGAAGTCATTGGAGTGGGTCCTGATCCAATATGATGAGTGTTCTTATAAAAAGGAGAACATTTGGACACAGACACGCACGCAAGGAGAACACCATGTGAAAATAAAGGCAGAGATGATGCTTGTATGTACCAAGGAATACCAAAGATTGCCAGCTAACCACAAGAATCAAGGGGAGAAGCATGGAGACAGACTCTTCCTAACAACCCTCAGAAGGACCTACCCTGCTGACTCTTGGATCTCAGAACTCTAGCCTCCAGGACTATAAGACAACCCATTTCTGTTGTTTGAGGCTCCCAGCTTGTGGTACTCTGTTATAGCAGTCCTAGCAAACTAACCCACAAGGCTAATGCTTCAAACTGCTTAAGAAACTCAATTGTATCCAGGTTCATATGCAACCTCACAAGAGATATAAATGCCTGTCAAAATCTTTTCAAGTTTATGTTAAGAACTTTGAAAATGGAAAGAAAAAAGAGCAAATATTGTCTCTTCTGAATGATTCTCCCCAAATGACAGTGTACTATTTAAAAAGTTCCTCTCTTTGCAAAAGGCATCCTATATCCTAATCCTTTGTTTCCAGCTGAGACAAAGAACCACTCTTTTATTTCAATAGCAGATAACCATGTCTCAATGATCAAGCCACAAGAGCAGTAATTAACATCAATTGTTATATGAGTTGCTTATACACTACCTCATTCTGTCTCATGAACAGGGCACTAATGAATTAAAAGCCAGAACAGACCGAAGATGGGCAAGGTTGGGTACATGAATATTTATTATGAAATTATGATTCTCATGACCTAGGTAAAGTGAAAACTATTTAAACAAGCCTTCCTTGTTTCCTTGTACTGGCTTATGCCCATCACTATCAGAATCTGGAACCCCAAGACACTGTGACTTAAAAGTTAAGAGAATGGATTCTAACTTAGGTTTAGCAGGGCCAGCTGCATAATTTGCAGGGCTAGTGCAAAATCAAAATGCAGGGTTTTTTGGGAAAAAGCAAGAGTTGTTGAAGGTACTAAAGTAGAAAGCTTCCTTTCTTCTGCATTGTGGGGTTTTTAATTCCATTTACATTGTTTAATATTGTGCTAAGTAAAGAAAAATTTTAAATGTTAATTATTAGAAGGAATTTTACCATTTACCTTATATTTTGTAATGACAGTTTTTAATGCAATTATAAGAGCATTTAATTTGTATGAAGAATCACTGAAATCGCACAATTAGTATTTCATAGTTTTTATATGAATACGTATTTTGTCCTTACTGGAACAGTAAACACACTGCACAGAATGAATGCAGCTGTTGTTATTTCAGTTCTTGATGCACACACATTCTACAGACACTTTCTACTTTGGGGTTACTGATGCATAAGAAATGACTAAAGGGGAAAAGAGCTATGGGTTGCCCTATCTTTCCCTTTCCTCTTGTGTCATCATATTCAGCACAAGTGGTTGGCTGACACAGGAGAGTACCTCAGACAAGAAAGGGCACGATAGGCTTCTTTGGCCTTTTGCATTTCTTGGAACACTGTTGTCTTCTCTCTGCATTCTAAGCAAGTTCTCACTGGAATGGAAAGCGTAACCTCACTGGGGTTGTCATGAACTGCCCCCTATCCCCACCACCACTGCTCACAGTTACTCAGCATGGACCTAACATGCTTACCTGCTAGTCGCTTGAGTTTTCTTGAACTCCATGCATGAAAGGACATCAGAATTCTGTGCTCAGGGCACCACATGATTTCTGCACATGAAGTAGCAAAGAACAGTGCAGAATTCATTGTTGCGTGTACTTTTCTTGCAAATCACAAATTCCAAGATGAAGTATTAAGAATTACTAACAGTGACAGCAGAGCATTAAAGCAGGCGTGGGCCCTGTGTAATTGCACAGTATGCATGCCCATAAGCATAGCCCTGGGTTCCCTCCTGGATTCTTCCAGTACCTTACTGTATCATGAGCAATTCACTAACCTGTCTAAGAGTCATTTTTCATGTCTTTGAAATAAGAAGGAACAAACCTTCATACTACTCAAAATTTCTATGGATCTGTGCTTTTCACAGCATGTCTTTCCAATCTTTACTTATCAATTTTTACAGCAGTGTCACCCACTGCTACTTCCTAGAATATGAATTCTATAAGGGCAAGGACTTATTTATCACTTTGTCTGCAATGATTAGAACCTCGCTTAGAATGTAGTTGGTCCTCTATAAATGTATAATGAATGAAGGAGTAATAAACATGCCCTCCCCACCATGCTACCTAAGCTTTCCTACTCTCTTTATCTATGCGGTAAGATTTCAGATCAGTCACGTTAGAAGCATAGTATATTGAAGCCAAAGGACAATTCTAGTCTAATAATGTAGTTTTGATGACCTATTTGATGCAATTAATATAAATATACAGCCAAAATTTTAAATTTGGGGAATTTTACATCAGAATAGAGAGTTTCAGCTATTTTTTTTTTTTTAATCTAGCAAAATGGTGCTACTCATCTAAAGTAGGATTGGCATACTCTCAAGTTTGTCACTGCCTTATTAGGCCTGCTTCCCTCATGAATGTCACCTACAGAGTTCCCTCTACATATTTGAGTTAATGATCCCTGCTTTAGACCATCTGGAGAGAAATAACAGAGATGATATTGGTGACTTCAAGTCACCCATGGCTACATGGTTTATTGGCATTTTTTGGCTTCCTTCTGCGGGCCAGCATTCTAACAAGCATCATTAAGACAGTGCCCGCCTGTGGTGTGGGTATGTGTGGCTCTCTCGCACCAAATCCTTTTCTCTATACCCTTGACAGTGTTTCTTTGCAGTCCCAAATCGCCTACTATAATAGACACTCTCTAGTAAATAAAAAATTCATGGCAAGAGCTGAATAAATCAATGAGCTAGTCCTTCACCCAAGCAACTTCATTTTAGAGAATTGCAATGTTCTGCCCATTAGTTTAATTTCAGTTTCTGTGATACCTGAGTTCAGAGCATAGTTTTGATGAGGAAAGTGACTTGAAGCAGGACTCAAATCATACCAACAAATTAATATCTATTCCTCTGATTTGTAAAGTTTATCCTGAATATATAACAGCTCTAAAATAAAGACTGTGATTTTTTAAAAGTAGACAATATGATCCTTTTAAATATTTATGATTAGGTGTAAATTTGTACTAATCAGGTATCTAAGTAATTCACAAACGTTTGCTGGAATATTTATGACTAGGTACTATTATATTGGAATATGTATATTTGAATATATATTAAGTAAACTTTTGCAGATTTATGAGTCTCTATGTATGTACATGTGTTTGCATATATACACATATAATGTACATATGAGAGAGAAAGAGAGAGAGAGAGAGAGTCATATTTATGATCTGGTGTTAATTTTTTTGGAATATATACTCAGTAAACATATATCAGAATATTAATTTAAAATGCAGCTTCATTTAATAATGACAATCTGTGTATTCTTACAGCTCAAGTCTCTGTACTATTTTCTACTAAAATATTTTGTTTTGTTTTGTTTTGTTGTTTTTGTTTTTTGTTTTTTGTTTTTTGTTTTTTTTTTGAGTTGGAGTCCCACTCAATCGCCCAGACTGGAGTGCAGTGACCGCTCCCGGCTACCGCAGCCTCGACCTGCTGGGCTCCGGCGATCCTTCCACCTCAGCCTTCCGAGTAGCCGGAATTACAGGCGCGCACTATCACGCCCGGCTAATTTTTTTTTTGTGATTTATTGTAGAGATGAGGTTTCGCCTGCCCAGGTGGGTCTCGAACCCGCGGGCTCAGGCAATCCACCCACCTCAGCCTCCCAAGGCGCAGGATTACAGGCTGAGCCACCGAGCCCGGCTTATTTTTTATTTTTTTATTTTTTCTTTGGGGAGTTGGGTGTCTCATTCTGTGGCCCAGACTATTGTGCGGTAGCATGATTGCGGCTCACCATAGCCTCAATCCTCTCACCTCGGCCTCCCAAAGTGCTGGGATTATAGGTGTGAGCTACTGCACCTGACCAGCTCTTAATAATTTGATTGCTCTTTTTTAGTTTTGCTCTTGGCTACTGCAGCTTTGACCGGCTGGATTCAGGCCATCCTTCTGCCTCAGCCTTCCAAGTAGTGGGAACTACAGGCGTGTGCCACCATGCCTAGCTAATTTTTTTTTTTTTGAGTAGTAGTCTCACTCTTTCGCTCAGGCTAGAGTGTAGTGGCACGGTCACGGCCACTGCAGCCTCAACCTGCTGGGCTCAGGTGATCCTTCCACCTCAACCTTCCAAGTAGGTGGAACCACAGGCATGCGTCACCTTGTCCAGCTAATTTTTTGATTTATTGTAGAGATGAGATTTCACCAAGTTGCGCAGGCTGTTCTCAAATCCCGGGACTCAGGCAATCCTCTCGCCTTGGCCTCCCAAAGTGCTGAGATTACAGGCGTGAGCCACCGAGCCCAGTGCATAATCATTCTTTTTTCTGGTATGGTAAACTGCACTGAACTGTTCTTGTAAGTTTTCTTTTCTAACCCTGAACTCATCCAATTCTCCAAGGGCCTTGGTTTCTTTCTTTTTTTTTTTTTGAGTTGGTGTCTCACTCTGTCACCCAGGCTAGAGTGCAGTGACATGCTCACAGCCACTGCAGCCTCTAACTGCTGGGCTCAGGCGATCCTTCGACTTCAGCCTTCCAAGTAGCTGGAACAACGAATGTGCGCCACCTCGCCCTGCTAATTTTTTGATTTATTGTAGGGATGAGGTCTTACCAAGTTGGTCAGGCTGGTCTTGAACCCCTGGGCTCTGGCAGTACTCTCGCCCTGGTCTCCCAAAGGGCTGAGATTACAGGCGTGAGCCATTGGGCCCAGTGCATGATCACTCTTTTTTCTGGTATGATAAACTGCACCAGACTGTTCTTGTAGGTTTTCTGTTCTAGCCCTGAACTCATCCAGTTCTCCAAGGGGCCTTGGTTTCTTTTTTCTTGTTTTTTTTTTGAGTTAGAGTCTCACTCTGTTGCCCAGACTGGAGTGCAGTGGCACGCTCCTGGCCACCGCAGCATCAACCTGCTGAGCTCTGGCGATCCTTCTGCCTCTTCCACTTCAGCCTTCCAAGTAGCTTGAACCAGAGGGGTGTGCCACCACACCCAGTTAATTTTTTGATTTATTGTAGAGATGAGGTATTGCCACATTGCCCAGTCTGGTCTCGAACTCCTAGACACAAGCAATCCTCCCGCCTCAGCCTCTCAAAGTTCGAGATTATAGGTATGGACCACCATGTCCGGCTAGGTATTGCTTTTTAAAATTTTAATTTTGTTTAATAATTGTGTAAACTTATGAAAGGCTTTCAAAGTACAGTGTATTCGAAGAAGTCTGGCTTCTTTCTATATTTGTCCCCTTTATCCTGTTTCCTCCTTTCCCCATAGATAATCTTTTTAATTTTTTTTTTTGAGTTGGAGTCTCATTCTGTTGCCCAGGCTGGAGTGCAGTGGCATGCATTCTCACGGCCTCCCCAACGTTGACCTGCTGGGCTCAGGTGATCCTTCTGCCTCAGTCTTCCAAGTAGCTGGAACTGCAGGCATGCACTACCACGCTCAGCTAATTTTTTATTTATTGTAGAGATGAAGTTTTGCCAAGTTGCCCTGGCTGGTGTCGAACCCACGGACTTAGGCAGTCCACTCACCTCGGCCTCCCAAAGTGTTGGGATTACAGGCTAAGCCACCAAGCCCAGCCTTTTTTTAATTTTTAATTTTATGGTTATAGTCATATCTTCTCTTTATTAGATGGATGGTAGTATACTATACATAAGTTTTTACCTTGTTTGTTTTCACGTAATTTGGCGGTCACCCCAGAGTATAACACAGATGATTCTCATTCTTTCTTTTTTGAGTTGGAGTCTCACTTTGTTGCCCTGGCTGCAGTGCAGTGGTACACTCAGGGCCACCCCAGCGTTAACTTGCTGGGCTCCAGTGATCCTTCTGCCTCAGCCTTCCAAGTAGCCAGAACTATAGGCGAGCGCCACCATGCCGGCTAATTTTTTATTTGTTGTAGAGGCAAGGTCTTTCCAAGTTGCCAGGCTGGTCTCGAACCCATGGGCTCAGGCAATCCTCTTGCTTCAGTCTGCCAAAGTACTGGGGTTACAGGCTGGGCCACCGTGCCCAGCCAAGATATGACTGCTTTTTTTTTTTTTTTTGAGTTGGAGTCTCACTCTGTTGCCCAGGCTGGAATGCAGTGGCATGCTGCTCACGACCACTGCAGCCTCGACCTACTGGACCCAGACGATCCTTCCTCCTCAGCCTTCCAAGTAACTGTAACTACAGGCATGTGCCACCACACCAACTAGTTTTTTGATTTATTGTAGAGACAAGGTCTTGCCAAGTTGCCCAAGTTGGTCTTAAACCTCTGGACTCAGGCAATCCTCTCGCCTCTGCCTCCCAAAGTGCTGGGTTTATAGGTGTGAGCCACCCATGCCCAGCCCCAAAATGTATTTCTTTTTCTTTTTCTTTTTTTTTTTCGAGTTGGACTCTCACTCCGTTGCCCAGACTGGGGTGCAGCAGCACAATCACAGCCACCCCAGCATCAACTTGCTGGGCTCCAGTGATCCTTCTGCCTCAGCCTTTCAAGTAGCCAGAACTACAGGCACACACTACCACACCCGGCTAATTTTTGATTTATTTATTGTAGAGATGAGGCCTCGCCAAGTTGCCCATGCTGGTCTCGAACCTGCGAACTCAGGCAATCCACTTGCCTCGGCCTCCCAAAGTGCTGGGATTACAGGCTGAGCCATCGCGCCTGGTCCAAAACATATTTCTTAAATGATAAGACTTGAAAGTCGATCTGTGACCTGAAGAACAGGTGTTTTGTGAGAGGCATGAAAGCGAGATTTTTCTCCTTGCATATCTCCAACAGAGCGCTTGGCCGGGTGCATTGTCAAGGAGCACTCATATTTTGAAAGGAATTTTATTTTCTGAGCAGTAGGTCTCAACAGTGGGCTTAAAATATTCAGTAGGCCATGCTGTAAGCAGGTGTGCCCATCCAGCTTTGTTGTTCCACTTAGAGAGCACAAGCCGTATAGACTGAGCATCATTCTGATGAGCCCCAGCATGCTCAGAATGGTAAGTGAGCATTGACTTCAAGTCACCAGCCACCTTCAGCCCCATCAGCCTGTCTTTTGGAGTTTTGAAGTCAGGCACGGACTTCTCCTCTTGTAACTAGGAAAGTCCTAAATGCAATCTCCCAATAGGAGACTGTTCTTTCTAGATGTAAAATCTGTTGCTGACTGTAGCCATCTTCATCATTTATTTTATGGATTTCTGGATAGCTTGCTGTCGCTTCTCCATCAGATCGCCTTACAGGTTGATGCTACAGAAACGGCCTCATTCCTTAAACCTCATGACCCAACGTCGGCTAGCTCCCACTTTTCTTCTGCAGCTTCCTCACCTCTCTCAGCCTTCACAGAATTGAAGAGAGGTATGGCTTTCTTCTGGATTCGGCTCTGGCATAAGAAAATGTTATGGCTGGTTTGATCTTCTCTCCAGAGAATTTTGTCCCCATCAGCAGTAAGGTTGTTTGTCTTTCTTACCATCCATGTGGCCACCAGAATTGCACTTCTAATTTCCTTCGAGAGCTTTTCCTTTGCGTCCACAACTTGGCTACCAGGTGCAAGAGATCTGGCTGTCAGCCGGTCTTGGCTTTTGACATGCCATCTTCACTAACCTTAATCACTCCTCGCTTTTCTCTAAAGTGAG
>CAUYQG010022530.1:0-13254 GCA_963574415.1 Tarsius wallacei
TGGTGGGTATCTATCTGAGGATGGGGAGACACCTCTTATCAACAAGGGTACCTGAACGAAATATTTTTGTATGCCTAACCCCTAACTGTACCCCACAATAACATAATAAAATAAAATAAAAAAATTAAAAAAAAAAAAAAGTATTAAAAGTATTAAAAAGTTTAAAAGATAAAATAAATAAATAAAAATTTACAGTAGAAAAAGCTTATAGAATAAGAGTATAAAGAAAGAAAATAACTTTCGTACAGTTGTACAGTGTGCTTGTGTTTTAAGCTAAGTATTATTACAAGAGTCAAAAGTTTAAAAAAATAAAAAGTTTGTAATAAAGTAAAAAAGTTACACTAAACTTAGGTGAATTTACTATTGAAGAAAGAAAATTATTTTTATAATTTTAGTGTAGCCCAAGTGTAGGTGTTAATAAAGTCTACTGTAATGTACAGTAATGTCCTAGACCTTCACGTTCATGTACTCACTGACCCACCCAGAGCAACTTCCAGTCCTACAAGCTCTATTCATGGTAAGTGCCCTGGTTATAAGTGTACCATTTTTGTTCTTTTATACCATATTTTTACTGTATCTCTTCTGCACTTACACAAATTACGGTATTCAGTGTAGTCATATGCTATATGGGTTTTGGCCGGGAAGCAATAGGCCTAGGTGTGTAGTAGGCTACATCATTTAGGTTTGTGTAAGTACACTCTATTATGTTCATACAACAACTAAGTATCTTAATGGTGCATTTTGCAGAATGTATTCCTGTCATTAAGTGACACATGACTGTATTTCTC
Organism: Tarsius wallacei; assembly: GCA_963574415.1. Taxonomy (NCBI): domain Eukaryota; kingdom Metazoa; phylum Chordata; class Mammalia; order Primates; family Tarsiidae; genus Tarsius; species Tarsius wallacei. The sequence continues at coordinate 789 of CAUYQG010022530.1, forward strand.
TGGTTTCATTCCCTATTGCAATGTAGGAGCCATAGTACCCTTCCATTGGGGAGGGCACACCTCATCAACAAGGGTACCTGAATACTGAACATTTGTATACCTAACCCTGAATATTTAAAATAAAAAAATTATTAGAAAAAAACAACAACACTGCACTCCAGCATGGGCAATAGAATGAGATGCCAACTCAAGAAATAAATAAATAAAAAATACATACACACACACAAAAATAAGCCAATGGAAACCACAGAGAGTATGATGTGCTCCATAATTAGTTCTCCCATCACCGTGTGGCATCTTACAGTTGACCTTTCCTGCTCCAGATATCTGTAATAATGCTCTACCAAGACACCATTAATACTCTTGAAATTTGTGAATATTCAGCCCCAGGCTGTATTAAAGGAAATGGAACCAGAGCTGGAAGAATGAAGTTGATGTACTGGCTTTGTCTATTCCTGATGCTATAGCAAAATACCTGGAACTGGGTAATTTATAAAGAACAGAAAATTATCACAGTTCTGAAGGCTGGAAGTCCAAGATCAAGATGCCAGAACATTAAGTTCAAGGTGCCATGAGGGTGAAATTTTCATGACCTAATCACCCTCTAAAGACCCCACCTCTTAATACTGCTGCATTAGAGGATTAAGTTTCAACATGTACGTTGAAAGGGACACAACCATTCAAATTATAGCAGGAACCCAACAATGGAAAGAGAATAATTAGACTTCAACAAGGAATTTGACTACATCCTTTATGATGTCTGAGGAGTAAAGACAGAGCACAGATTCTGATGTTAGCTAAATTAGGAATATAATTATGGAGTTATATAACCATAATCAAAGTATGTTGATTAACAATTACTGTGAACCTGGAGGGTGTCATCAAGGGAAAGATGACCAGCTTCTTCTGTAACCCCGTCCTAATAATTCTTTTTCTCATATGTCTTGGATGAAGACAAATAGGGCATATTTATCATGTTGGAAATCAACACTGGAATTGTAGCAAGTACATTGGTAATATCAATGAACCCACATCAATCTCAGCAGACTGATCAGTGGACTAATATAACTTGAAATACTCAGGTGACTCAAGTACTGGGTTAGGAAAGCTGTCCAGGGATATATTTGAGAAAGAGTAGGTGCAAATTTAATGTGATTTCCACATGGCTACTGCAAATCCTTGGTCTCCTATTTTCAGTTCTCTTCTCTTTCTACCACATTCTGCCGTCATACAAATCAACTCCTTAAGAGGTCTTCACTTGGTGTGACAGGCAGAATTCTAACATGATCCTTGATAATTCTTCTTCTGTATAATTATTTTCCCTGTAAATATGATGGGACATAAAACTATGGTAGTTCTAAGACAAAAGAGATTTTTAAAAGATGTAACCAAGATTACTAATCAGTAGACTTTGAGAAAGGTAGATTGTTCAGGTGGGCCTAATGTACTCATGAGCCTTTTAACAGCAGAGAGTTTTCTCTGGTTGATAGTGGAAGTCAGAGATACTAACAATGTGAGTAGGACTTGAGGAAATGTTGCTGGTTTGAAGATGGGGTTATGTAAAAAGGAATATGAGCAACATCTAGAAACAGAGAATGATTCCTGGAAGCAAATAAATGGAGACTCAGTCCTACAGCAACAAGGAACTAAATTCTGTCAACAATTTGGATAAAACTGGAAGTTCTTTCCCTAGAGCTTCCAGATAAAAGCCCAGCCCAGTTGACAGTATGATTTCAGCCTTGCGATATCCCAAGAAGATAACCCAATCAAGTCACTCTAATTCCTGTCCAACAGAACTTTGAGTTAATGAGTAGGTATTGTTTTAAGATGCTAAGGTTTTGGTAATTTGTTCTAGAAACAATAAAACATGAGTACACTTGTTTAATGTGCCTTGATATCACAGAATTAATAACAGCAATGGTAATAAGCATTTATTGCAAACTTACCGTGTACTGAGTTCTTCATCGGCATTCTTTCATGAATCTTCATCTAACCTCTATTACCTAGGTTACAAATTACTCAAAGTAACCTACTAAGAAGTAAAACCAGCATGCAAACTCTGCTGAATTCTTCTATTAAAAAAAAATTCTACTCTTCACACTTTCATGCACCGGCTTATCAGCGTCCCCTGTCTGCAATCCCTGTACAGATTTTTCAAATACAGACACCTCACTACTCATATCATCATTACAGTCTTTCATTTACTAAGAAGCACCACAGGGCTTTAGGCATGTGCTCCATTAGCTCCAGCTCCCAGTGTACCCATTCAAGTCTTATTTGGCTACTCAATTCCTTAGGCCCCCCATCTCCTCTCCATGTCTTTATTACCAGTTATTAGCACCATTGATTTGTCATTTAGTGCCACGCGACATTATGACAATCCTTCTGTATTTTCTTTCTTGTATTTCTATCCTTAATGGAATATAAGCCCTACGAGGAAGATAATTTTCTGTTTGGGTCACTACTAGGTCTTAAGCACCTAGTTTCTAACTCATTTGAGATACTTAATATATTTTTATTGAATAAATGAACTGATGAATGTAGATCTGTTCACCTCTCTCATTCAAATTATGTTGATCTGATCTATTTCAAACCAAGTTCTTCCAGAGTTCTGTATGACCATCTGCTTTTTACTATGTCTGAACTTGGTGGAGATCATGCAGAGGATGAAATGTTGGAGCCTTTCCTTTAACTCATGTCTGATAGTGCTGTAGCTATGGATGGGAAATACCATTTATTTTTTAACTGCTTTGTTCCTGACTATTTGAAGTACTTTACATATGTATATTATTCCTTTTAACCTTCACACTATAGGTCTCTTTTAACCAATGATTGAGTTGAAGATTAGCGAGGTCAACTCAGGTTATATGGCTGGTAAGGATCATGACTGGCATTCAGACATTTTTGATTCCCAAACCCATGCTTTTCTACATAGCATGGCCACTAGAATGCAAGTTCCATGAAAGCAGAATCTTGTTTTTGTTTATCCCTGTATTTGTAGTGCCTGGCATGTATTAGGAGATTAATGCATGTCTGTTGAATAAATGAATGAATGAAGAACAAATGAATAATGTCTTCTCTCTAGTTCTTTAGGGGGAAAAGTCTTATTTTTCATCCAAGTAATTTTGGTTTAGATACTTTTATATGTATTTTGGCTTACTTTCTACCTTCTTCGTGGCTTTTTAGAGGTAGTAGTGTATTATAATCATAAGGGTTCTTAGAAGGTAGTTTATTCAGCCTCCCACCAATGCAGAAATCCTTTTTTAGTATCCTGGACAGATGATCAGTCAACCTCTGCCTGAATGGAAGACAAAAGAGAATAGGAAGCAGCCTGTTTTATTTGGGGGGATGTTCTGATGATTAGAAACATATTCATCTAACTGAACTGGATTCTGCTGTAATAGCAAGGATTTTTTATGTTACAAGAGACAGACAGCACAACTGAAGATGGTTTTAAACACGATAAGCATTGATCAACTCAGTAATTGAGAAGTTCGATGTTAGGGTGAGTTTCAGGTACAATTTGAATCAGAGGCTCATGGTGTCCTCAGGGCTCTGCCTCCACTTGACAATCCTTTATGCCCTGACATCATCCATATGTCAACACTGTCCTTAAGCTTTTTCTTTGTGATAGGAAAAAATGGCAAGAGCAGTTCCAAGGTCTTCTAACCATACACCACCATTATTTTGAGTAAGAAAGAAAGAACTTTTGTTCCAGCTAACCAAGCTGGAATAAGTCATGAGGTTTAGTTGACTAGACAGGATTAAGATCTAATAATTCATGGGGTCAGGATGATGAAGAACTGCGATTGACTTAGCCTAAGTCAAGGACTTCAAGGCCATTATTTTATGATGTGGAAAGTAATGCAGTGATGTGGAAGTGTATGAGTGTATTATGTAGAAGGGATGTAACAAACATTCCTGGTTACACTGCAATCCTTCCAGCTTTTCAACAGAAAACAGGTTTTATGCATGCGTCTACTCATCAGTCATTGTGTACATTGCGACTCAGAGCAAGCCATTTTATCCCTTTATAAATTCTGGAGTTTAATTCCTGATTACCCTGATCTAATTTGTGCATGAAACTGCCCTGGTGACTGTGATTGGTCTGGGGTTAGACCATCAGTTAAGTTGGACCAATAACTCAGAGAAAAAAGATTATATTCTGTTGTTGGGAAGAGATTTTCCTTTCTCCTTAATAGAGATGGATATAATGGTGTCAGCCTTAGAATGAAGCCATTTCTTTTTTTCTCTCTTTAAAAAAAATTTTAAAGATGTAGGGTACAATTCAGGGTTAGGTATACAAATGTTCATTATGCAGGTACCCTTGTTGATGAGGTATGGCCCTCCCTCCCTTAGCAGTTTCCTTCAACTGCCAATCCCACCCTCCCTTCCCCTGGCAATTTCCCACTACTGCCAATCCCTTTCTTACAGTATTATGATAATTGTTCAAGGTCCGCTTATGAGTGAGAACATACGGTACTCTATTCTTTCTTTCTGTGATAGATCACTGAGTACGATAGACTCTAAATCCATGCAAGTTGCTGCGAAGTCCTTTTGTTTGCTCTTATTTATGGCTGCATAATATTCCATTGTGTATATGTACCACATTTAAAAAAATCCAGTCCAGCTTTGATGGGCAGCATGGTTGGTTCCATGTTTTTGTTATTGTGAATAGAGCTGCAACAAACATGTGTGTGCAGGTATCTTTATGGTAGAATGACTTGAGTTCCTCTGGGTATATTCCCAATAGGAGGATTGCTGGGTCATATGGAAGGTCAATTTCTAGTTCAGAATGAAGCTATTTCTACTGACAACAGAATGGAGAGGGAAAGGACCCAGTTATCAATGATATTGTTGAGCTCCTAAGAATTCCATCATTGAAAATTTCCTCTACTTCCAGCTATGTGAGATAATAATATCCCCATTGTTTAACCTTGTTTGATTTGGGATTCTGTTCTATAAAATCAAAATTATCCTGACACAGGCAGGATGCCTGTTGGAGAGGTAAACAGCAGGCACAGCCTCACAGGGTTCTTCTGCCACCTTTCTATTGGTTCAATTTCTATCACTCAAAATGTTAAGGATGGGTTCCCTCCTACATTGTACAATACTGTAGGACAGCTAACATTCCTACATTAGAATTATATCCTTTAGGCTATTATTCCTGGGCCCTTTGCTAATTCTCCAGATGAGCAACATATTCCAAATGTGGTCTGATCTCCTCTGGGTACAATGAGAATATTATGTTCCATAATATATGATTCAGCTTGATATAACAGAAAGAAAACCAGAACAAGTGTGATTTTCAAGTCCAGGAGCCACCTACTTTAAGCAAAACTTTTAACCATACCGAGCCTCAGCTTTCTTCTTGATACAATGGGGATAATAATACCTCTTTACCTCAAAGTGTTGCTGTGCAAATCAGATGAAATAATGGATGCAAAAGTTCTTTGTAAATTGTAAAACTATATACATGCAAGAAATGATGATTAATGCATCTTAAGATGGTGTCAGCTTCCTTCAGCACTTGTATCATACAGTTTAATTATACTCTGCCTTGTTTCATAAAGAAATCCAGGCATCTTACAAGAGAACATAAAAAAGACAAGATATCATAAATTAGAAACATTTTTTTAAAGGAAAAGAACAGTGCAGCCAGGAAACAGACACTGAAAACCTGGCCCAGGGTAGGCACTCAGTCAACATTTTTCAATGAATATTTGAGTTGATGAAAAATTTTCCTCTGAGCTTTGTAGAAGCCAGTGTGATTACAGAAATTATGTCTGTTATGCAGTTCTCAATTCCCATGAAATAAAAATAAATGTAACCTCTCTGGGGTAGCTGCTTTATATTTCCTAGTTGAGGACACACATTATCATCACATTTACATTAATATCTCAAAAGTTACATCTGTATAAATCACATTAGCAGGACCTTCACTCTCTGAGAGTGGCTCTACTGGCACAGAGTTAGACTCTTCTCAGGGTGCCTCTATGATTTTCAGCTACCTCCACAGGTCAGAGGACCATGAACATCCTTTCCACACTGAGAGTATCCTTGAGTGTGTCGTTATTCCCAGCCCTGAGACCCTAAGTACAAGGTGGTTCAGAGGGAAGAAGTTCTCTTCCCATCCACACTAAGACCCATCCTCTGGGTCTCCATTTTCCATGCCAGGGTCTACCTCTTCTCATCAGATTGGCAGTTGGATGGTCCCTTCCTTTCAGGGAAACCCAATCCCAGCCAGAGAGATGCAATTTCACTCTCTGGTGCTAACAGGACAGCTATACAAAATGCTAACCTTAATCCCCAGAGAAGAGCTATGCAGACATCAATAGCATCTTCTTGTGTTCAGGTTGAGTTTTGCTTTTCTAAGCTGATATGCATGCTGCTTTCAGAGGGGAGAGCAGGCCTGCTCCTTCAAGACATAGGCTTGTTAAATGGAAGCATGAAGAGAAGATACACACAACGCAAAACAATTCTCTGAGTCTCATTCGTATCATCAAAGTGCTTCAGTTTGTCAAAATGGCTGTGGTGCTTATTGAGTTATGTTGTTTAGGTTCACTTAATTTTCTAAGAATTGCTGTAAATACATGTATGTATAAGAAACAAGATTGATGGAACTGGTGAGTAGCAGTCTGAAGGTTTGGATTCAACTGTTTGATTTAAATTCTATTACTTAACCTAGCATTACTGCAGCTATGCAGGACCTAAATGACTTAAAGAATAGATGAATTCATTCATCCTCATTCATTGAACTCATATCATGTTTTAAGCCTTGTATTTGGCTCTTCTGCCCTATTACTTATCTTTCGTTAATGAACTCATTAATTTTTTCAATAAAATCTTTATTCTCTATTTCAAGCAGAGTGGAACTTCTTACCCAGATTTCTCCTTCGAGGATATTTTCTGGGACTTGGTATCAAAGTGACAGATGCCCCGTGAATGTAGACACATGAAAGAGAGGGAGCACAGGACTTCTTTGCTCACTTTATGTATCATTTCACTTTTAATTAGCTTGGATAATTCCTTCCAAAGCCTCTCACAACTGCCGCCAGCCCTGGGAATTATCGTGGCTTGCTTTGTCTTGGGTGGTTCTGTCATCTGCACTCAGGGACCTCTGGCTTTGATTTCCCTACCAGGTAAAGCAGTAGCATCTGCCATTGCTTTGCTGGTGCTGACTGCGGCCTTTGTTGGAGTCTGGTCCTGATAGTCTCATCAGCAGGGCTATTAGCTTAGTTTCCCAGGGCCAGGGAGTGAGTCAGAAAGAGAAGACAGATCCCTGAAGACCCAAAAGAGTATGCACGAGGCTGTGTTTGTTGGAGGTGTGCGGTGGAGAAAGGGCATATCTGCTGGTTAGCGGGAAATGAATACAAATCAGCCCTCATTTGTATTCATTTATTCCATAAGCAAGAGGGTTTGAGAGGCTGCACAGTGCAGCACACTCCAGATGAGGGAAGAGAAAGTCTGGATTCCGGTTTCAGCGAGTCACTGACTTGTAAGCGAGTTTGGGTATGTTGTGTCTTGACAGAGTCACAGAGTCTCCGTCCACTCAGCAGGTCCATTAATAACTGCCTGACTACGAAACGATCGTCTTCTGAAGGCCTATTCTTCAGCTCTGACTCCACCGCTTGCTACTTGTGGAACACCGAACATGTTCCTTAAGCCTCTGAGCCTCTGTTTTCTCATCTGAACAGTGTGAATAATGATAATACCGAACGCAGAGTGCCATTGTGAAGACTGAGTGAAGGAGCACATGTGAAATATTTAATTCAAAATGTAGTTAACTCTGAAACAATGTTAGCTTCTCTTACCAATATTATTCTCTCATGTAGTTGCTGTAAATAGCAAATGAAAACTTATGTGTATTCCCATTTGATACAACTTCACGGAGTAATCATAGTTACATATAAACAATAAAAATATATTATGGATTTGAAGGAGCATTGCTGTTAAACAATGCTATACCCAGAAATTTACTAAGATAATAGAACATGTATCTTTAGACTAATAGAGCTTTTTTTTTTTTAAATTTTTTTTTATTATGGTATTATGGGGTACAGTTAGGGGTTAGGCATACAAAATTGCTTCGTTCAGGCACCCTTGACGATAAAAGGTGTCTCCCCATCCCCAGAAAAATATTGATCACCATTAATCCCATCGCCTCCCCCCCCATAGTTTCCCACCACTGTCAGTCATTTTCTTGTGGTAGTATGTTGGATGATCAAGGTCTACTATATGAGTGAGAACATGTGGTACTTAGTTTTTTGTTTCTGTGAGAGGTCACTCAGTATTACGGACTCTAGTTCCATCCAGGTTGCTGCGAAATTCATGATTTCGTTCTTTCTTATGGCTGCGTAGTATTCCATTGTGTATATGTACCACATTTTTTAAATCCAGTCCTCTTTTGATGGACAGCATGGTTGCTTCCAGGTTCTTGCTAGACTAATAGAGCTTTAAACGTGATCTGATCCTGTTCTCTCGTTTTGTAGGTACAGACGCTGAGGCATGATGAGACCGATTTACTTGCCGATATTCAGAATTGATTAGAGGCAGATTGCAAGTGGAAACCAGATCTCCTGAGCCATAATTTGGTTTTATTTTCATCTGTTGCGCTTTACATGTGAGGAGACCAAAGTGGTCACAACTGAATGAATTCCTTTCAGTCATGTAGGTAAGTGGCAATGCATCTAGGGCTCATGTTTTTATCAGTTCACTTTATGGTGTGCTTCACACATGCCAAGCACTGTCCTCAGTACTTTGTATGTACCATATCATTTAATCCTCCCAACAGCCCTGTGAGTTGCTATTAGAAATCTTATTTTTCGGGTGTAAGGATGGAGACACAGAGAGGACAATTTATTGGTAAATTGCCCAAAGATCTACAAAGACACCAGGAATAGAACAAAGACAGTCTGGCATTAGAATCTGCACACTTCACCACTGTGAGTGTTTTGAGCCTCTCAACCTGATGCTATTGTTCCCTAACCCTCCCCAGACACCACTGAGTTTGAACTCCCACTGGGGATATAGATAAAATGCCAGGAGCAATGTCAGCAGCAACACAGGAGCCAACCACCGGGTGATGAGAAGAGCACACTTGGAGGTGAGAAGCCCGAGGGTGGCAAAGGGGCCAGCATGTATCTTGAGCCGGTTGCTTTAAGTTTCAGTGCCATTACAGCCTCTCTGATGAAATAAAACTCTTGGTAAGGGTCTGTTTGCAGAAGTTCACCTGGGAGAGGGAAGACTGGAATGGCCACCTGGCATCAATGTTCAGGTTTGGATTGTCCCCAGGAGAAGATGCATTCCTGGGAGTGCGCCTGGTGGAGACTGCCCACTCACTCCTCCCTCTGCCTCCCAACTCCAACCCACACAAGGATCTGCACTAGCACCTGTAGTCAAAGTGCTGCGGCATCTGGAGGGTGGGCCCATGATGTGTGCTGTCTTGGGCGTGGAGAATGCCTTGTCCTCTACCTCTACAACCCGGAAAAACCACTGAGCCAGCATTGACATCCCTGCGACAGTAGATGACTCAGTGAAAAATGCAGGCTCAGGCTTTAATGTCAAGCCTGTATAAAGCAACAGCAGAAAATGAGGACCCACCTACTGTGTGTATTCTCCAACTTTCTTGAAGTATTTTGAGCAGAATTGCCTCCTTTGTGCTGATTAAGCATTCTTGGACTGTCCAGGAGCAATGGAGAGGGCCCCAATAGGAAATCCTGGGCTTCTTGGTAATCTAGTCATATGGGAAACTTGAGAAATTAATTGCACTATTAAGAGAGATGTGACTTTATTTGTTCTGCAACTAGTTACATAAAATAATATCAGGACATTTAATGAGCATTTACCCATGCTCCAGGCACAATGTAAAGTAATTTACATAACTCATCTCCTTTAAGCTTTGCAACAGGAAGGGGTGTCTTGTCTAATCCACATTTTCACACAAGGTGACTGAGCTCCAAGGAGGGAAATCACTTGTTGAAGGTCACAAAGCTACAGTGTGGCAGAGCCAGAATTCAGACTCAAAATTTCTAATAGCAAAGGCCAGGCCCTTCTCATGGTGAAACACATCTATGCTTGGAATATGAAGGGAGAAATATTATAGCAAAAGTGCTAGATTGCAGGATGTGTATGTCTTTTTGCGAGTTCTCTGGCAGGGAATGAACTAAATAATCAGTGTGTCTTGCCTCTAAGAAGGAAGGTTTAGTAATATTAATAAAAAAAGCTAGTGTCCAAATGGAAGGACTAGCCTTACGAGCTTATGGGTTTACTAGGTGAACTTGGCCAAATCAATTTTTTTTTAATCTAGCAACAAGTCCAGCTGGAAAACTGGGCACAGCACAAGAGTTTTTTTTTCTGAAAACCAAATCTTGTAACAGAGCCAGACTTTGTCCCTGGGAAGGAAATTGCCACAAAGCAAGAGGCAGGAAGGGTCCTTTTCTAATGCAAGAACTCTTCCAGGGCTGTGTGTGAATGCTATACCAGGAGGCAACGCAATTAGCGAATCCTGACACCAGTGGCTGCCACTCTCCTGGACAATGTCTGTGCTGGAATCAGTATCTGCTGGCTTACCTTGCCCAGACAGGATGGAGTCTGTGCTCACCATGCTGACCACATACCCCATGCCAAGCGCAGTTGGCAGGGCCCTGCTGTCCCTCTGAGGGCTGAGTGGCACGGCCATCTAGAAAAAGGGACTTCCTGAAGGTCCCCAGGTGGTCCCAAAATCAATGCTGAAACTGCCAACAAAGCTTCTTGCCTGTAAATAGGGACCATGGCCCAGAGGACAAGGGAAGCACAATAAATAAGATTGAAATGGACACTGAACATATTGGAATGTCTTTGCTGCAAGGTGCCTGCTGAATTTGTTTGTTCAACAGAGCTAATAATATTAGCTACCACCGACTGCATGGAGGACTTAGTTCCGGTCCCTCTTTTAAGGGCTTTTTGTACATTATTTCAGTTGATCCTTACAACACAGGAAGCAAGGTGCAATTATACACTCCAATTTACAAATAGGGAAACCGTGGCTCAAAGAGTCTAAGTAATGAACACCTTACCATTTATGAGTGACAGAACCCAGGGAAGATTAGAATTAGCCCCCTGCCTTAAAACTTTCAACCCACACCACCTTCCCCCCCTGATTCCATAATTGGTGAGATAAATCCTAAAGTGCATACCTCAAGAAGTTCATCCCTTTTAAAAGGCACACATAAATACACACCCACCTGTTATTTCATACATTTTGTGACTCTAAATATTTACGCTCATGACAAGTAACATCATGGTTTCCTGGGGATGATGAATCTAGTTTGCAATTTGGGTTGAAGAAGTTATTATAGAGTAAAGCAAATTTTGGAATTTTAAGTGAGAATCGATGGTCCTTTTTCTTTCTGAGCCTTAATCTCATCTCTCAAGCCGGATGGCTGGACAACATAATATTTAAGGTCCCTTCTACTTTCAAGATGCTGTGATGCTTCAGAAAACCTGCATTCCAGGTGTGCAGAGAGCAAAGTGAGTATGATTATTCCCAGTGCATGGAGGTGCTTCACCAAGGTTGGGTTCATCCCCACTCCCTCATTCTCCCTCAAGATGGTTTTTTTTCTCCACTTTCAATCTGTCCAAACCTTTCAGATAGTTTCCTTCTCAACTCAGGTATCACCTGCTGCCTGAAACCTTCTATCAGTCACTGAACTAGTTGTAGCCTCCTTTTCCTTAAACCCACCATGGCTGTGCCAGTGAATTAGTGCCCCAATTATGCTGTCTTATAGTACAAAACGTTTTAGAATTCTCTGTTAGCCTCGCCTGGACAGCCGACAGGTGGAAGCAGATAAAGTGCCTGATGGGTGACTGTGGGTGAGATGGAGGAAAGAAGACCATGGTAAGAAAGGAATTCCATGTGGGATTTGGGGAGTGGAGAGAGGAAAGAGGTGTTCTGTAGTGCCATGAGTGTAAGAATTTGGGAGAAAAGGACACAGAACTAAAAAAGAATATTAAGAGTTCTTGGAGTTGACTGTGTTCCTACCACTTGACTTTTTTTTTTTTTTTGAGTTGGAGTCTCACTCTGTCACCCAGACTGGAGTGCAGTGGCTGCTCCCGGCCACCACAGCCTCGACCTGCTGGGCTCCGGTGATCCTTCTGCCTCCGCCTTCCAAGTAGCTGGAACTACAGGCGCGCGCTACCACGCCCGGCTAATTTTTTGATTTATTGTAGAGATGAGGTCTCGCCAAGTTGCCCAGGCGGGTCTCGAACCTGCGTGCTCAGGCAATCCACTCACCTCAGCCTCCCAAAGCGCGGGATTATAGGTTGAGCCACTGAGCCCGGCTAACACTTGACATTTTTAAGTAGCATGGGTGGCAAGAATTCGTCGTTCATTTCCTCTTGGCAATGTCACTCTGTTCCGTGACTGGGCCACGTGAAACACTGATGTTTATATGTTTTACAGCAATGTTAGTTGACATTGTATGTG
>CAUYQG010022533.1:0-23367 GCA_963574415.1 Tarsius wallacei
AACAGAAAAAATTGCCCATGAATGTTTATAGCAGTTTTATTCATATTTGTCAAAAACTGGAAGTAACCAAGTAGGTAAATGGATAAACAAACCGTGGTATGCTCATACACTGGAATATTGTTTAGTGTCAAAAGAAATGAAAAATTAGCCGGGCATGGTAGTGTGCACCTGTAGTTCCAGCTACTTGGAAGGCTGAGGCAGAAGGATTGCTGGAGCCCAGCAGGTCGAGGCTGCGGTGGCCAGGAGCGGCCAGTGCACTCCAGTCTGGGCGACTGAGTGAGACTCCAACTCAAAAAAAAAAAATAAATAACTAGGAGTGTGATTGCTAGAGCATGTGTTAAGACTATGTTAGCTTTGTGAGAAACGCCAAAGCTGTTTTCCAAAGTGGTAGAAGCATTTTACATTCCTACCAGCCATGAATGAGAGTTCCTTCTGCTCTCCATTGTCACCAGCATTTCGTGTTGTCAGTTTTTTGGATTTTACTAGTGTTATCTTGTTGTTTTAATTTGCAGTTGGGTTGTTTATTTTCTTATTTTAAATTTTACGAGTTTATTTGTGTGTTTTGGATATAAATCCTTTATCAGATAGTGTTTTGCAGTATTTCTCCTGGTCTGTGACTTGTCTTTTTTATTCTCTTAATAGTGTCCTATAGAGCAGAAATTTTGAATTTTGGTGATGTACAACTTGCTGGTTTTTTCATTCATGGATTATGTTTTTGGTATTGTATTTAAAAACTCATCACCAAACCCAAGACTACCTAGATTTTCTCCTGTATTGTTGTCTCAGTTTTTTTCTTTTGCATTTACATTGAGGTCTGTGATTTATTTGGAGTTAATTTTTCTGTAAGGTGTAACATCTTTGCCAGGATTATAGCATTGTGTTTTAAATTTTAAGTTCCAGTTGTTTATTTTTGTTATGTAAGAAGTGTTTGACTTTTGTATATTAACCTTGTATCCTTCAACCGTGCTGTAATGGCTTATTTGTCTCAGGAAGGGTTTGTTTTGTTTTGTTTTGTTTTAATTATATGTTCAAACAAAGACAGTTTCATTCCTTCCCCAACTTGACTTAATTTTGACTTTGATTATTTTATTGGAATTTTGTAATGACACCTAAGAAAATTAAAATGTACAGTGACCACAGTTCTTTCTGGTTGAGCTTACAAATCATACTTTCCTTACCATGTAAACATTCTCTTGTTAAGTTTTAAACTGAACTTGCAGATGAATAACAATAAATTTACTGAATAGATTCATAAATATAAAATATAAAAACTGAAAGAGGCAAAATTCATCCGTTTTTAAGGTTTACATTCATTTCTTTTCCTTGTAGGATTATTTTAAATTTTAATAAGTAGGAAAGGTCAAAGGTAAACTATTTGCCCTTTATTGAAAACAGTAATAAAAGAAAAAGTAAATTCCAGACTGCCTTTGAGTATTGAATAATATTAAAATTTATTTTCTTACAGGATTTTGGAGTCTAATTGGGAAAACACACACTGAACATTTTTGCCTTTAATTTTTTATTTTAATTTTTTCTCCCAGCAGCCCGAGGGAACTGGTATGATAGATGAAGAGTTCACTGTTGCAAGACTCTACATTAGCAAAATGAAGTCAGAAGTAAAAACAATGGTGAAACGTTGCAAGCAGTTAGAAAGCACACAAACTGAGAGCAACAAAAAAATGGAAGAAAATGAAAAGGAGTTAGCAGCATGTCAGCTTCGTATCTCTCAAGTATGTTACAGAACAAAGTTGTATAAATTTTATATATATAAAAGTTCCAGAAAAATGAGCTTATATGGGTTATCTGAGTAACAAAATAAAAAAAAACTAGTTTAGTCCATTATTGTTCCTAGCCTGGTTGCCGTATAACTTGAATAATTTAACTGGGTTATACCTGCTAACATGTATATGGGCTACATACATAAATTTACCAAAAAAATGTAATTGATGGTGACTATTGAAAAAATTCCAGGGGACCAGTTTTCTGGCTTTGGCAACTGAGTTAATGGGACCATTCACCAAGATAGGAATTTCACCCTTGTAACATTAGGTAGAGATAACTATAAGAGTAGTGCTTCATGTTTCATTCTTCAGTGCCTTAGTTTGCAAATCATACTCATAACCATTTAATTTGTTAAATTCTTTAACATTTTTAATCTGGTCCCTGAACATTTTAGGTTTAACTATCTTCAAATTTATTACACATTTAGATGTATCCGTAAAACTTGTTTACTTTCAAATAGTTTTAACAATATGTGTGCATGAGATATTCTTTCCACTTCATATCAGTATGTTTCTTCCAAAAGCATGAAGCCAAAATCAAATCATTGACTGAATACCTTCAAAATGTGGAGCAAAAGAAAAGACAGCTGGAGGAATCTGTTGATTCCCTCAATGAAGAACTAGTTCAGCTTCGAGCACAAGGTATTAGCTTCTAACTTTAAAATTATAGTCATTCTTATTTTAGTATAATGATAGTAAGCATTCACACTGATAGAAATTAGTAGGAATGGTAAACAAATCATACACTTTAATACACATATTTTTAAAGATGGTGTTTGAATATAGAAATGGCCAATCTGGGAATTTCTTACAAGTATGCAGTTGTGTGTATGTATATAAATCTTAACATAGGAGACTTAGAAGTAATTTCATTTTGCTGCTATGCCATTAACCCATCTGTTCTGGAATTAGGGAAAGAAAATACATGAAAGAATCCATAATATCAACACAACAGATAGAACTAAGTGTACTAGTCAGCATGTCATTGAGCTTGGAGAGCAAGATTTACTATGTGACACTTGGATAATTTAAATCGAGTACTGCTAAGGAACATTCTTCTCATAAAATTTTTACTCCTTGGTTTATATGAGGAACCGTAACTTATTTTCCTCTTCTGTTTTCTCTTGCTACCCAGAGAAAGTCCATGAAATGGAAAAGGAGCACTTAAATAAGGTTCAGACTGCAAATGAAGTTAAGGCAAGTTTGTTGTTACATTAGATTCTAATGGCTTTAATCCATCATTATAAATGTTGATTATTCTGACTTAAAACATGCTTTTCCTCTCAAAATTTTAGCAAGCTGTTGAACAGCAGATCCAAAGCCACAGAGAAACTCATCAAAAACAAATCAGTAGTTTGAGAGATGAAGTAGAAGCAAAAGAAAAACTTATTACTAATCTTCAAGAGTAAGCATTATACTTTTATCTTTGATATTAACAACTGAGAAAGATTGACTATTTAGACAGGAAGAAATAATAGGTTACTGATGGACAGTATGTCCTTATTGGAAACCTGTAGTCTCAGGCCTATAATCCCAGTACCTTGGAGGATGAGAGGAAGGTTTACTTGAGTCCAGGCGTTCAAGAGCAGCCTAGGCAACACAGCAAGACTCATCTCTACAACAAAACAAAAAATAAAGAACTTTCTTATTTATGAGTAAAACTTCTAAGTTCCAGGTCAAATTTTTAAAAAATTGTCTTAGGGTTTTTTAAAATCTAAATATTCAGTAAAAAGAAAAAAAAAATCCTCAAATGAAACACATTATTGCAAATAGATACCATAGTCTCCTTCAAATCATTTGCTTAACTTTAAAATATTTATATATTAACTGAGAAACACTTCATTAGAAATTATGGGTTATCAGACAGGTTTGGTGGCTCAGCCTGTAATCCCAGCGCTTTGGGAGGCAGAAGTGAGTGGATTGCCTGAGCCCATGGTTTCGAGACCCACCTGGGCAACTTGGCGAGACCTCATCTCTACAATAAATCAAAAATTAGCCGGGTGTGGTAGCGCATGCCTGTAGTTCCAGCTACTTGGAAGGCTGAGGCGGAAGGATCTCCGGAGCCCAGCAGGTCGAGGCTGTGGTGGCCAGGAGCGAGCCACTGCACTCCAGTCTGGGTGACAGAGTGAGACTCCAACTCAACAACAAAAAAAGAAATTACGGGTTTTAACAGAGAGTTTTTTTTAAAACAGAATTTGTCATCTTTGTTTATCTAGTTGTTTCTCTACTTCTGTAACCATGTTCTCTACTTCATAACCATGTGTACATGCATGGCATTGATAGAAATTGAAGTCTATAATGATTTGAGTTGCAACCAGAGGAGAGGGAAAAAAATGATGATGAAATTTGGGTCATGGTCTTACTATTAATACCTAAGGGAAGTTGAGATAAGGATTCAGAACAGTGAAAGACAGCAAAATAAAATAATGACTTCAAACCAAAATATGAAAAATATGTTGGCCGGGCTCGGTGGCTCAGCCTGTAATCCCAGCACTTTGGAAGACTGAGGCGAGTGGATTGCCTGAGCCCACAGGTTTGAGACCAGCCTGGACAACTTGATGAGACCTTGTCTCTACAATAAATAATAAATTAGCCAGGCGTGGTGGTGTTCGCCTGTAGTTCCAGCTACTTGGAAGGCTGAGACGGAAAGATTGCCAGAGCCCAGCAGGTTGTTGCTGGGGTGACTGTGAGTGTGCCATGGCCCTCCAGCCTGGGCGAAAGGAAAGGAAAAATAAATATGTGACTCCACATAGCTAGGTCCCCTCTCTCTTTTCCCCCAAGGGGGACAGAATAACAAAGACCTTGAGTGTTTAAAACAGGTTATAGTATTTAAGAGTTTGAAAAATTTTAATGATGACATTCAGAAAACTATGATGTTGATGCTGTGTTACGTTTTTTGTTTTGTCAGCCAAAACCAGAAAATGATGCTAGAGCAGGAACGTCTAAGAGTAGAACATGAGAAGTTGAAAGCTACAGATCAAGAAAAGAGCAGAAAACTACATGAACTTACGTGAGTAACTGTTTTAATTAAAGTTTAAAAATAAAAACTAAATGAGGATTGTAGGCATTACCCTTGGATATATCAAGTGGGTAGATATTTTACTTTGTATGGGCTAAAGTATGTCTTTCTTAAGTCCTCTGAGTTGATTTGACTGTAATATATAAAAACTTGAAATACACACTTGTACTTACTGAAAGCAAGCTCTTCGATTTCAGTGGTGATCAAGATCTGGATTCCTGTTTATCACCCTACTTGCTGTTTCTGTGTTACTACTATGTTATTTCAGGATCCAGCATAAAAATGAACCTAAAACATTACATTAAGTACTTTAGAAGATTTCAGGATCTGTCACAAAAGTAGAATTTTTGTCAAATTGATCTTTCATAAAATAACATTAATTATTTTAGCTTACCTTTTTGAACAGAGGCTTTTATAGTTACTGAATCAATATTCAGTGTCCTAGAATCTGAGCAGGTAGAAACCTGATGATTGTAATTTTTCATATACCTTGAATTTGTTAAGACAATTTGCAAATGAACTGCTAATTATTAGGAATTAGACCATTAGGACCAGTTAATCTCTTCCATTGCTATGTGAGGAAGTTTGTTTTTCTTGTAATAAACTAGATTTAGAAGATACAGATTTAGATTTAGGCATATACACATTTCTTGAGGCTAGACACCGTAGCTCACATCTGTAATCCCAGCACTCTGGGAGGCCAAGACAAGAATATCGTTTGAGGCCAGGAGTTCAAGACCAGCTTGGCAAACATAGCAAGACACTCAATCTATATATAAAATAAATTTTATGAATAAATAAAATTTCGTGAAAGACAACATGGATAAACGTTTAAAAAATAAGCATCTTTGCCAGGCTCGGTGGCTCAGCCTGTAATCCCGCGCCTTGGGAGGCTGAGGTGAGTGGATTGCCTGAGCCCGCGGGTTTGAGACCCGCCTGGGCAACTTGGCGAGACCTCATCTCTACAATAAATCAAAAATTAGCCGGGCATGGTAGCGTGCTACTTGGAAGGCTGAGGTGGAAGGATCGTTGGAGCCCAGCAGGTCGAGGCTGCAGTGGCTGGGAGCGGCCACTGCACTCCAGTCTGGGCAACAGAGTGAGACACCAACTCCAAAAAAAAAAAAAAGCATCTTTAATTTATTTAAATTTAAAAAATGATCCTTTCAACTAAGTACAACTAGGATTTTATGTAATCAAAATTGAAAATACATAATATATATTCTTTTACTGTTAGGGTTATGCAGGATAGACGAGAACAAGCAAGACAAGACTTGAAGGGTTTGGAAGAGACAGTGGTAAGAAAAACATGAAAATAAATAAAATTGGGAAGCATTTTTTGGGTTTTTTTTCCCCACCCTGATTGTCCTACATTTGTACTCTGAATTCCAAAAATATTGCTGTTCTAAATTCAAGGCAAAAGAACTTCAGACTTTACACAACCTGCGCAAGCTCTTTGTTCAGGACCTGGCTACCAGAGTTAAAAAGGTAATATAACTATACTGAGGTGGGTATTTGTATAAATAGTGCTTACTGTGTGTAATTCTTTGTATTCATAAGTGAAATAATTTTACATTGTTGTGTCAACTTTCATATAGTTAAGCTTAGAATTTTTTTTTCATCTTTAAATTTTTATGTAGTATTCATTAACCTTCTTTTCTCAGAGTGCAGAGATTGATTCTGATGACACTGGAGGCAGTGCTGCTCAGAAGCAGAAAATCTCCTTTCTTGAAAATAATCTTGAACAGCTCACTAAAGTGCACAAACAGGTAATAGAGTCTATTTTGTGGTAGCTGCAACCCTGTAAGAATAAAAACTTGAGGAGTGGCAAGTACTTTAATCTTTCAGAGTCCTAAGGAATTTTCATACCCTGAGCTATTTATTTTATCAAAAAATTATATAAAGATACTACTAGTAACTTTTTTAGGGGAGTTAATATTTTTCACAACTTTATTCTTAAAGGAGGCAATATATACGTATTTTCTCTTTAGAATTTCAGGACTCTGAGTTTTCTTAACTTATTTGTGGTAATTTTTAAATCTCTGATAGGCAAGTCTTTCCAGTTAAAACATGATCTTGGGCTGGGTGTGGTGGCTCACGTCTGTAATCCCAGCACTACGGAAGGTCGAGTCAAGAGGATCACCTGAGCTCAGCAGGTCAAGGCTGCAGTAGCCATGAGAGTGCTATTGCATTCCAGCCTGGGCAACAGAGTGAGACTCTGACTCAGTAAAAAAAAAAGATATTTTTGCTGGGGGGGGGAGATCTTTTTATACTTAATGCCCCAGTGTATAAAATATGTAATGAGGCAGTTGGTGTTTTAAAATAATAATAATGCTGCTCACTGTGGGTTTTTTGGCTTAATTTTTATTATGACTTGATAAATGATTTAGATTACTAGTAGAAAAATTTCTTGCCATACTCAGTTGTTAAATCTTTGTTACTGTAAACATGATATTTGCATCCAGGTTAAGGTTAGAGACACTTTAGCTCTTATTGTCTTCATGTTTACTTGTGCACTTACTATATCTGAAGGGATGCTTATTTCACCAGATTAGTTATCTTACTGAAGAAACCTAGCATTGTATTGCAATTTATTGCCTAGTGGGGAGAACAGTCCCCTGCTAAAAAATTAAATGAAACATATCTTTGTATATATGTATGGGTGTATGTATTCCCTGCATGTTGCTGCCTAAATTAGCTAAATGGAAAACCTTAATATAAAATGTACTTTTTTTTCTAAGGAGCAGTCATGAAATGCTCATACTTTTTTCAGATCATCTTACTAGCCAGAATCCTTGTTTTCTTTGTGTACCTTTAGTTGGTACGTGACAATGCAGACCTTCGCTGCGAACTTCCTAAGTTGGAAAAGCGTCTTCGAGCTACTGCTGAAAGAGTGAAAGCTTTGGAGTCAGCGCTGAAAGAAGCCAAAGAAAATGCATCTCGTGATCGCAAACGCTACCAGCAAGAAGTAGATCGCATCAAGGAAGCAGTCAGGTCAAAGAATATGGCCAGAAGAGGGCATTCTGCACAGATTGGTTAGTAGAACACCTTAAAAACCTTTAAAATTTTGCTCAGTTTGAAATGCTTTAGCTGAAAACATAATCTGAATTTTATAATGTGTTGTCATGGTGTGTCTTTCTTTCTCTTTTAACTTACCAAAGAGTCACACTGTTGGGAAAGAAAAAAAATGAGGAATAATACATTAACAGGACAAGAATATAAGAGCTGGAGAGGCACACAAGAATGGTCAGGGATAGGAGAGACTAGATAGAACAGTATTATTAAAGCAGAGAGAGTTGCAAGAAAATAATCAGAAATTATTTCATGCTTCAGACTAATCATTGGTGCAGAAAAAAGATTTTTAAGAGGCTGAGAATTGTACAGGCCTTGGAGAAAAGGATGTAACTTAAAAGAAAAAGAAAGAAACAAAAAGGCAAAGAAAAGCAAAACATTTGGAATCTGTTGTGAATAAAGAGACTTAAGCAGTCATTGCAGTCAGGTGTTAAGCTTTATTCTAAAGTCATCTGTATTTTTCCTGTCAGCTAAACCTATTCGTCCCGGGCAACACCCAGCGGCTTCTCCAACTCATCCAAGTGCAATTCGTGGAGGAGGTGCATTTGTTCAGAACAGCCAGCCGGTGGCAGTGCGAGGTGGAGGAGGCAAACAAGTGTAAACATGTACACATACCCACAGGTTTGTAGTTTATATCTGACTTTTCATAGCTATATTTCGAAAAGGTGAGCCATTGGTTGTTAAATAGGTTTTTAGATTTTTTTTTAGTTCTCACATAAGTTTTTTTTTAACTTAAATTGATTGTGAAAGTAATTTAGCATGGTTTCTTCTAATCTTTTTTTATAGTTCAGATCATGTTATCCAAATTTTTCTTCTTAATTGTTTTTGACCCTGACTTGTTGTATTTCAAATAGCTCTTGGTAATTTTTTCTGATATATCATGGTTTATATGGACATTTAATTATGTTTATGTGTGTTAATTTATCCCATGTTTGAAGTTTTCCAAAACTGAAACTTCTATATGTGAAGTTTAAAACAGCTTTTTGTACTTTTCTTACCTTTTACATTATTTCCAGAAGTAGAATTAGTGTGAACATTTTTAAGGCTCTTGCTGCATATTAACATACTGCTTTCTAGAAAGACTACACCAAATTGCATATTAGCTAGGGTTACTGTTTATTTTCTTACATCCTTGCCAGCACTGAATGTTAGTCGTTATTAAGCTTAGTTGTTTTGTTTGTTTGTTTTTGTTTTGAGTCAGGGTTTCACTCTGTCACCCAGGCTGGAGTGCACAATCACAGCTCACTGCAGCCTCTATCTCCTGGGCTCAGACGATCTTCCTTTCTCAGCCTCTGGGACTTTAGGCATATGCCACTACACCCAGCTAATTTTTTTTATTTTTTTGTAGAGATGAGGTCTCCCTATGTTGCCCAGGTTGATCTTGAACTCCTGGCCTCAAGTGATCCTTCTGCCTCAGCCTCCCAAAGTGCTGGGATTACAGGCATGAGTTACCATGCCCAGCCTAAGCTTCTAACTTAATAGGCCAAAAAGAGCAACTTTTACTGATTTATCATTAAAGTTGTATTTTTTTATTATGTATATTTAATGGCCCATTTATATTTCCTTTTTTATGAGTTCTCTGTCCTTTTTTATTTACCTATTGTGAGCGCTTTTCTAACAGATTTATGGGTTTTATTTATTTATAGTTATACAAGTAATATCTGTTCCTTTTAGAAATCACAAATTAGAAGATATATATTTAGAGATATTATCAAGATAATCTTTCTAGAGCTTTCTGTACATACAACTTTTAAATTTAAAAGTTTAAACTGCTGATAACTATTCTAATAACATCCTATACCTGTTCTACATATGCCTAATTTGTAGCTTGCTTTTTAAACTTAGCAATACATTTTGAACATTTTCTTAATTAATAGCTGCCTAATATTTCATCTTAAGACACAGACTCTGATTTTAAACCTTCAGTGTAGGTGCTTTGGAAATGAAAAATAATAAATAATTATTAAATGGTTAACTGTTAATTGTTTCTGACAAATACTAAAGCCAGTTAATTTAATCTTCCTTGTTTTTACTTTGACATTTTGCCTAGTACTGGCTCTAAATTTGAGTAGAGAATTAAGCAATATTGTGGACTCACATTTCTTACAATTTAATATAATAGTTTGATCACACAGTATAGGATTTTTAAAAAGTAAGAGAAAGGACCATGGACTATAGGGTTTCATCCAAATTCCAATTCTGACTTTTCTACTTTTATAAACTTGAGCAAGTAACTTTTTTAACAGTTTTTCATTTTGACGTCTTTTAAAATGCTTCAGCATAAAAATAAATTATGTATGTATGGCTTAACTGTTTAATGGTTCTCTAAAACGTAACATTTTTCTACATAGCCACAATAATATCACACCTAACAAAATTATGTTTATTGTTTTTTGGGGGGTTTTTTGAGTTGGAGTCTCACTCTGTCGCCCAGGCTGGATTGCATTGGCACGCTCATGGCCACACCAGTGTCAACCTGCTGGGCTCAGGCGATCCTTCCAAGTAACCAGAACCACAGGCGTGCACTACCATGCCCAGCTAATTTTTTTGATTTATTGTAGAGATGAAGTCCCATCAAACTGCCCAGGCTGTTCTCGAACCGGTGGGTTCAGGGAATTCTCTCACCTCAACCTCCCAATGTGCTGGAATTACAGGTTTGAGCCACTGCACCCGGCCAATGATATTTTTAATATTATTTAATACCAATCCATATTCTGTTTCTCCATTTTTTTTTAGAAATGTCCTGTATAGCTGATTTGTCTAAATCAGGGTATGGTCTAGGACTGCTGTTTGCATTTGGTTTTATCCCTTAATCCCTTTTAATCTAAAATAACCACCCTTTTTAATGACACTGACTTCTGAAGAGACTAAGCGAGTTGTCTTGATCATATGCCATCTTCTGGATGTGTCTGATTGTTCTTATGTGCCAGTCGCCTTGTTCCTCTATCCCTTGTGATCTCAACACTGTATGTTGAAAGGTAGATCAAAAGCACTGATTAGATTCAGCTCACACATTTTTCACAAGACTTATATCACAGGTAGCATGTGCTTACCATTGTGTCACATTAGTAGACACACAGTAACTGGTTTTCTTAACAATTAGAGATAGTCTCTGTGTTTTTCCCCTTTGGACTCATAACTTTTAAAACCCTTTCATAGCCGGGCTCGGTGGCTCAGCCTGTAATCCTGGGCTTTGGGAGGCTGAGGTGAGTGGATTGCCTGAGTCTGTGGGTTCGAGACCCGCCTGGGCAACTTGGCGAGACCTCATCTCTACAATAAATCAAAAAATTAGCTGAGCATGGTAGTACATGCCTGTAATTCCAGCTACTCAGAAGGCTGAGGTGGAAGGATCGCCGGAGCCCAGTGGGTCGAGACTGCAGTGGCCGGGAGCGGCCACTGCACTCCAGTCTGAGCGACAGAGTGAGACTCCAACTCAAAAACAACAACAACAACAACAAAAACCCTTTCATTAGTAAAAATGAAAATCATTGAGAATTATATGAGTTAAGTTGTTACCTAGCACACAGTATTCAAAATAAGATGCAAGCTGCCTCTTCTTACCTTTCTGGAAGGGGGAGCTAGGCAAGGAGATTTTCAGAGTATAAATAAAGACAAAAGTTTGTCCTTTTGGGGTATTTTTTTCCACACTAAAATTCATATGTAAATTTGAGCTTATATCTCATTTACAGAAAGGAAAGATCCCAGTAGAGTGACAGCAGTTTAACACATGAAGGAGATAGCTAACCCAGCCATACTAGGTTACTTTGGTGTTTTGTTTTGAGGTGGAGTCTCTCTCTCTGTTGCCCAGGCTAGAGTACAGTGGTATAATCATAACTCACTGCAGTCCCAAACTCCTGGGCCCAAATGATACTTCTGCTTCAGCCACCCAAGTAGCTGGGACTTTAGGCATGTGCCACCACACCCAGCCAAAAGAGGTTTTTAAGACTTGAAAATTATAATTGTAGCATAAAAGCTACAGGTTTGTTTCATTGCTGGTCCAAAGGATAGTGACTCTTTTTTTTAGTCGGGGTCTCACTCTGTCTCCCAGGCTGGAGTGCAGTGGCACAATCACAGCCTCTACCTCCTGGGCTCAGGCAATCCTTCCACACATGACACCTCGCTAATTTTTTAAATTTTTTTGTAGAGATGGGGGTCTCACTATGTTGCCCAGGCTGGTCTCAAACTCCTGGGCTCAAGCATCTTCCTGCCTCGGCCTTACAAATTGCTGGGGTTACAAATGTAAGCCACCATGCCCAGCTAAATAGTGGTTCTTTGTTTGTTTGTTTGTTTGTTTCATAATAATCCATCCTAAATCATGATTGGGGAATATATGATATACTTAAGTGATAAATTAAGTTAAATACTTGGCAAATAAAATTTTAAATGTTAGGAAAAACATTTCAGAACACTGGGTTTATTTTTGGAAAGGAAAATGTGTGACTAATACTGATATCTTTAGTTTCCAGTTTTATATGACTAGTCCAGTGGCTTGCATAATTCTTTTGAGTTTTTCCAAATGTGTAAATAGGCAGCTTAATACAAGGATGGCTCAAAGTGTAACAACTGCTGGAGTTGCTTATTTCACTGTGGCTTTTCTTGTCGTATGCACCTCTTGTTTATCCTATTCCTCCATGCCTCTACCTCTCCTCTCTTTTTTTAAGGCTTCCATGTAGTAACTACTAGTTGCTGTTCACTAGTCCTTGGGTTAAGAGTGTCACTGACCACTGTCTGCTAGTTAAAAGATTAGCCATCTTTTTCTTAAAAAAAAAAAATAGTTCATATGTCTGCTCACCCATAGCTTTATTGGGGAGAATAAAAACAGATGAAGAATTGGCACCTTTTTAGTCATTGTACTGCTCATAAACAGATCTAGTTAGGAGGTAAATAAAAAGAGAAGAAATCACACTTTTTAATATTGCCATCTTTTTATTAGGAGGAAAGGAGTCATAGCTATTGTCTGAAATGTTTATAGGCTATTGGCATATTTTATTTCCTTGTTTCTTTTTTACAGTTACCTCAAACATGAGTTCTATAAAACTAAACATTTTCTCTCTATGCCTTCTCCCATTTTTCAGGTGTTGAAAAGTCATTGAAGTATGAAGAGGACATGGTATCAAAAAGTCATTCTGTGACTATAACCTCTACTTCCTTGGGATTGTAGAATTATAATTTTTTTAATGTATAAATTACACCTGGCCTGTACAGCTGTTTCCTACCTACTCTTCTTGTAAACTCTGCTGCTTCCCAACACAACTAGAGTGCAATTTGGGCATCTTAGGAGAGGAAAATGACAGTTTACAACTGTGGCCCTATTTATTACACAGTTTGTCTTTCATGTCTTAAATTTAGTCTTTACTGTGCCAAGCTAACTGTACCTTATAGGACTGTGCTTTTTGTGTTTGTTTCTTTGTGTATGTTTATTTTTTTAATCTCAGTTTAAATTCCCTAGCTGCTACTGCTTCTTCTTCTTTTCCTATTAAAATGTCTTCCTGTTTTTAGGAAAAATAGAACATTTAGGTTAAATGTCTTAAATTTTACCACTTAACAACAAACACTACATGCCCACAAAATATATCAGGTCAGTACTGTATTTTAAAATTCCTTGAAAAGATACCAGGGTTAAAATTATTTGTATTGTTTCTGAAGTTTGCTTCTAAAAACTACTGTGTGAGCACGGAAAGCTTATAAATTGCCCAATGAGGCATTTGAGACTGAGCAGAGGCTACTTAATTGTTATCTCATGAAATGCCTGTTGCTAAGTTGTTTTGAAGAAATATTTTACAATATCAAAAGCAGCTCTCAGTTTGTAAGAAAGTTTGGGAAAGGAATTATACTTCTCTCCTTCCTGATTCTATATTCAACATAGCTTGATGGAATGAAAAAACACCCTGCTTCATTCTGGTGAGCTTGCTAGCTAATATAAGACATGAACAGATATTAATTTGTCATCTTAAGTATAGTGAAATTAATTAAGGTATTATAGGATTAAACAGTTTTATATTGTTTGTACTTTATTGGCTGATCTAAATTTATAGCCTATGGAAATTAAGAAAAAGTGAAGAAAAAGTTCAGATACATGGTGAATTTTAAAAATAGGTAAATTTTGGAATGAAATCCTTGAGGTATTTTTAATCTGCTACACTAAATCATACACTATAATTTATTTCTTGTTTGGTCTAGAAATAGTAAATTGTTTGCAAGTCACTAATAATCCTCAAATATTTTGTTGGCCATAGTCCATAATTTTATAACAAGTACCAAGTGTATACCTATTTTTGCCACTTTTCCCGCAGTTTATTTTAGGAAACTATGAAAGTAATAGGGAAAGAGATTTCCAACATTTGTTACATCAATGGTGGGAGGTGACTGCAACTGTATTAGCAGAAATTCACAGAGAATGGAGATTTAAGGTATTCAATCAGTGGAGAAACTTGGAAAGTTCTGTTAGGATCTGGCTGGCAGAAATAACTTTTTGAAAAAGTTTTATACACAGATATTTGTATTATTAAATTTGGAGCCATAGTCAGAAGACTTAGATCATAATTGGCTTATTTTTCTATTTCCTTAACTATTGTAATTTCCACTTTTATAATAATTTTGATTTAAAAGATAAATTTATTTATTTATTTTTTTAACAGTCAAAAATCTTTGCTCTTGTGGTCTGCAACCTCTAAAATGATTGTGTTGCTTTTAGGATTGATCAAAAGAAACACTCCAAAAATTGAGATGAAACCTTGGTGCAGCAAGATACAAGTAACAGAGTTAACAAAAAGAAAGTGCTATAGCCTCTTTATGACAATAGTTTTCTAAGTGCAGAAACATTTGGCTGCATTCACATAAACATTTATATTGTTTTCAAATGAAAACTACCTTCTTTGGCAATATTCATAAGTGAAGCAGGTTTTTTTTCTTTTGTCTGAATATGTTAGTTTCCTTCCAGTAAGATGTATCATGGGTATTGGTGCTCCGTAACAATGAGTTGTAACTAGCATGTGGTTAAGAATACATAATGTTACGTTTTAAAAAATATCTTAGCTGTTCTTTTCTATTTGTAATTTCAAACTTTCATAAAGTGTATCAAGAATTTCATAAATTGATTTCAGCGAACTGCTCTTTTTGCTGTGGTAGGTTATTAAACACAGCACTTACTCTTAGAAATGAAAATTTCTGAACATCCAGAACATTGACACTTATTTCCATTTGCAGTGTCTTTTTGACTAGCTATATTAACGTTCCTCTGAGTATTGATAAATGGTTCACAAGAGAAACTCAATGAAATAAGAATAATATTTATTCATGTGATCAATTAAATTATTTGCCTAACTTAAGAAAAACTACTGTGCATAACTCTCAATTTGTGCTTAACTCAATTTGACATGAGGTGACAGAAGAGAGTCTGAGTCTACCTGTGGAATATGTTGGTTTCTTTTCAGTGCTTGAAGATACATTCAAAGATAACCTGGTTTGGGAAGACGCCATGTAACTTTAAGTTAACCTGCATGCTGTAAATGTGTTTATGTTTAAATAAAGAGGAAATTTTTTTTTGAAATGTAATGATTTTCTTAAAACTTAACCAGTGAAATATTAGGTTGATTTTACATGACTGAGTGGCCTTCTGGCTTGACAGAATAGTGACTCATATGTCATTATACTTATGTATATTTTGTTTCTAATATTTTGTTTGCAGCCTTTTGGACACAGGAATTAAATATGTAGGCTGAAGAGCTGGAAATGAAGTACCAGTCTCACCTGTGTTAATTTACTCTGGTCTACATTGTTCATCTGAGTGTGATCATTTTATTAACCAATATGAAAATACTGTTTTATTTTTCAGATACTCCTTCAATGGTCATTCAGGTCTAGCTGGAAAATAACTTTAAAAAAGACTGTTCCTGGCCAGGCTTGGTGGCTCAGCCTGTAATCCTAGCACTTTGGGAGGCCGAGGTGAATGGATTGCCTGAACTCATGGGTTCGAGACCAGCCTGGGCAATTTGGCAAGATCTTGTCTCTGCAATAAATCAAAAATTAGCTGGATGTGGTAGTGTGCACCTATGGTTCTGGCTACTTGAAAGACTGAGGTGGAAGGTTCGCCAGAGCCCAGCAAGTCGAGGCTGTGATGGCTGTGAGCGTGTCACTGCAGTCCAGGCTGGGCGACAAAGTGAGACTCCAACTCAAAAAAAAAAAAAAAAAAATTAGCCAGGTATGGTGACGTGCACCAGTAGTTTCACTTACTTGGAAGGATCGTTGGAGCCCAGCAGGTTGATGCTGTGGTGGCTGTGAGTATGCCACTGTACTGCAGCCTGGGCGACAGAGTGAGACTTCAATTAAAAAAAAAACAAACAAACAAAAAACAGAATAATGAAGCCCCAAGTACAACAATTACCAACTTTTGTTTCATCTATAATCCTCTCATCACCCAACATACTATTTTGAAGCAGCCCCAGACATCATATGTTTCTTTCATAAATAAATCAGTATTTTTATAAGGACTCCCTAAGGCACACCCAGCAAATACCATTATGACATCAAAAAATAATTTTCTGATATATTAAAATTTTTAGTTTTTATAAAGCATTTGAGTCAAGATTCAAAGACCCTATATTGTGATAAGTTCCACTCTATTCCTTGCAATTAATTCGTAAAGAAAAGTTACTTGCCCTGTAACTTCCCAGATTTTGTGATTGCATCTCTTTAATTTTATTTATCATAAACTTCTGGGCTTTTTTTTTTTTGTAAATTTGCTTTGGATTCACAGACTTGATCAGATTCAGATATTTATTTTGTTGGAGGGAGACAGTATTCACAGATGGTAGTATTCTTCCATCATGTGGCACATAATGTGTAGTTGTCTCTCTTATTGAGTTACTGATGATCAATGCTTAGATCCATCACTTTAAAAAAGGGTTTCTGGGAGGCTAAGGTGGGAGGATTACCCGAACCCACAGGTTCGAGAACAGCCTGGGCAACTTGGTGAGACCTAATCTCTACGATAAAAATCAAAAAATTAGCTGAGTGTGGCAGCACACACCTGTAGTTATGGCTACTTGGAAGACTGAGGCAGAAGCATTGCCTGAGTCCAGCAGGTAGACACTGGGGTGGCTGTGACTGTGCCACTGCACTCCAGCCTGGGCAACAGTGAGACTCCAACTCAGATAAGTAGGGTCCTAGAATGGTGGTATTCTAGGTCTATCATTACTTCATTTGTTAGCTTGGGCAACAGAGAGACTTCAACTCAAATAAGAGTCCCAGAATGGCAATATTCTAGTTCTATCATTCTTAGTTTGTTAGCTGCAGTACAGAAACTGGTCCTCTTCTATTTGGTTACCCAGTGGTATATATTGTATAGAAAAGACAATAAATCCTTGATTCCTTTTATTTGCAAGCTTCAAAATAATGAGTTGTTTCACTACCATCTTCCAATGGTGACCAGTTCTTATCCCCTCCCCTTTTTTTTAAACTTTCATAATTAAGTTTGCTCTATGAGCCTTCAGATTACGTGTTCCTTTCCTGGAGAAATCTGAATGAAAATGGGGATTTTCCTAAAATCACAGCACATCTAAGGGATGGCATGCAAAAAGGAATAAAGAAATTTATCAATTGAAGAAACTAGTGAGAATGTGCAATAAACTCAGGGATTCTATCACTCCTGAGGCAATAGTCATAATGGAACATGCAAATCATTAGATTCATCAGAATCAGTGCTCTTGTCTAATTCTTGATCTAGGTGTAGAATTATACAACTGCAGATGAGAATTTTAACATTGCTGTTTGGGCAAAGACCAGGTCGTAAGCCCCTCCAGTTAAAGAGGTAATTGTACTTTTCATATTCAGGTGTAATTGTTTAGTGGGAAGAATTTTACATAAGAAATAGGTAAACTGGTAGGATTAGGTTTGACACTAGCTGTCCCCCCTGGCAAAAATATATCCCTTTGGGAACCAGGACTTCTAACCATGCAGGGCGACAAGTTGCAGGGAAGCACAAAGACTCCCAGTGGTCATTGGAAAAGATGCTAAGTGGAGCCATGTGTGCTCTCCTTGGTCCTAGATATACATTCTTCCTGCTGGAGACAACTGTAAAAAGTACTTTGGATATATACTGTGTCCAGGAGGATAGCACCACATGCTGGTAGATTTTGCCTGTGAGATAGCCACCAGCTTCTGGATGGTGAGGTCTGTAATTTGGTCAGTGTATTCTTTGGTAGTAAGCTCACTCCTATCTCTTGCTGTAAAGTGAGTCTCCTAGTCTGACAATGTTATTTGCAATCCCATGTTGAACTGCTTGAAGCCCTGCAGTCAGGAAAGGCAAACTCAGACTCCTGTTAAAACAAATCCCTGGCCTTCTAGGGTAGAAGGCCCAGTGTTGTCAACTTACCCCAAGTTGCTAGTTGTTTTCTTCAAGGGACAATGGAGCTGAATGTTGCTGGCAGGACATTTGGCAATAGTAACTGGGTCAGCCTTGTTAAGTGGGAGCCCTTGCTCCTGGGCTGGGCATAGCTTTCATCTCTCCCACTGTAGCTGCTCTGTTTATGTGCCCGTTGTACCAGTGATGCAGTGATGGATGACAGGCCAGCTGATGTCAACCGCTGCTTAAGCCCTATTTGGTTAAATTCCTCTTTCCTAGTGGATGCTGTCCGGTATCCACTAGGAAAGACCTTCACATCCTGTGCCCATACCCATGTCTGTGGGAAGGGCAAGCACAGCAGCTTCAGAGGTTTCTGTTTGGCCTTTGTCATTATACAGGATAGCCTGCATTCCCCAGTCCGAAGATGTGATGTAGGCAGTCGTGCCAACGGCTATGAATTGTCAGTTCTAGGTATACACACAGGGGTTGACCACCAGGTGGAGAGCATGTGCAGTTTTCTCGGCAGCATATTCCCTACATGTTCGTAGCTTGGCCAGTGCTCCTTACCCACATGCTCTCCTCATGGTGATGCCTCAGGTTTCTAAGTTTCAGTGTCAACATAAGCTCTCAAAATGTTTGGGTGCTGCCCTTTCTCCAGGACCCAGGTGCCTAAATAAAGGGCCTTAACTCGTTTGGGGGTATAGTCTGGACTTGCTGGGTTGGTGCAAGGTCCTGAGGACTGAACCTGTTGACTGCAGAGGTAATCGGGTTAAAATACAGCCATCACAGTGGGCCCTAACCCAACATGGCTAGGATCCTTGTATAAGGGAGATTTGGATACAGAGATGCATAGAAGGAAGATATGTAGAGAATGGAAGAAGGTGGCCGGCTATACCCTAAAGGGAGTGTCCTAGCACAGGTCCTTCCCGCACAGTCCTCAGAAGGACTCGATCTTGCCAACACCTTAATGTGGCACCTCTAACCTGCAGAACCGAGAGATAATATATTTCTGTTGTTTAGGCCACCCAGTCTGGGCTACTTAGAGCAGCCCTAGCAAACTAACAATTGCATGCTCTGCTAATGGAGAGGGCCCTCTAAGCTTTTTGCCTTTGCATCCTCAGTACAGGAGAGGTGCTGCTTTTCTTAGCTCTGGCATGCTTCAGTGGGCAGCGAGTTCCTGCCATGCAGTTATGAGTAACATGGTGGAGGACATCCAGTGGAGCTCAGCCCCAGCTGTGACCCAGAGTATGCAGCCCCTCAGAGAGCTTGGAGTCTGGGCTCTAGCCCTGTGATTACCTCACTGGCCTCCTCTGGGCCTGCCCTTAGGCCTCAGCTCACATACATCCTGGACAGGCATTTCCTGCTTGCCAGACCTTGCTGTAATTTCCTGCTCATTTGTACTCTGGAGAAGTATGCCAGCCTCAGCCCACCATACCCCAATGGTGTGTTTCCTTCTTGTCAGTCCTAGCCATGATTCTGTGCTTGCCATCATCAGCCTGAATACATCCCAAAGGGAGGCTTCCTGCTTTCCTGGTGACTGACCCAGCTGTCATGTGGGGCAGTCCAGCAAACTCCTCTGCCATACACTAGACCACAATCATACTCTCCAGCAAGATTGGCTTTTATTTTTGTTTTTTTAGAGCTGAGATCTCACTCTGTTATTTAGGCTGGTGGCACGATCACAGCCACTGCAGCCTCGACCTGCTGGGCTCAAGCGATCCTTCCGTCTCAGCCTTCCAAGTAGCTGGAACTACTGGCGCCAGCTACCATGCCCAGCTAATTTTTTTTTATTTATTGTAGAGACAAGGTCTCACCAATTGCCCAGGCTGGTCTCGAATCCTTGGGCTCAGGCAGTCCTCTCGCCTTGGCCTCCCAAAGTGCTGCAATTATAGGCTTAAGCCACCACGCCCAGCCAAAAACTACTTTTGTACTTGGAACAGTAGGAAATAAAACACCAGAACATAAGGCCTTAATTTTTAGTTAAGCCTTCATAATCACTGGCTTTATATGAAAACAAACCCACAAGGTCTCTCAAGTTTAAATAAGCAGTTGTTGGAAGTACAGACAGCCCTCCAAATCCAGATTCAACCAACTGCAGATTGAAAAATATTCAGAAAAAAAAAGTCATGAAAAAAACTAAAAAATACAGTATAACAATTTTTAAAAATCTACATGCCATTTACATTGTACTA
The DNA here is from genome assembly GCA_963574415.1 of Tarsius wallacei. Taxonomy (NCBI): domain Eukaryota; kingdom Metazoa; phylum Chordata; class Mammalia; order Primates; family Tarsiidae; genus Tarsius; species Tarsius wallacei. The sequence goes on from CAUYQG010022533.1 coordinate 20,404, forward strand.
GGCATTATAAATAATCTAGAGATGATTAGGTTATTTGCTGATGCTCCTGTCAGGACTTGAGCATCTGTGGATTTGGGTATCTGCAGGGGGCCTGGAATCAATCCTCATATATCAAGGGGATGACTGTACTTCAAATGAATGCTTCCAAATTTTGAAGATCTGGAAGAGAAGTTTATTTTTTTAATTGTGGAAAAATACACATAACGAAATATACCGTCTTGACCACTTTTTAGTGTACAGTTCAGTAGTGTCGGAAGAGAAGCTTTTTTATTTTTTGAGTTGGCATCTCACTCCATCTCCCAGGCTGGAGTGCAGTGGCATGCTCACGGCTATCCCAGCATCGACCTGCTGGGCTCTGGTGATCTTTCCACCTCAGCCTTCCAAGTAGCTGGAACTACAGGTGCGCGCTACCATGCCCGGCTAATTTTTTGATTTATCATAGAGATGAGGTCTTGCCAAGTTGCCCAGGCTATTCTCGAACCCATGGGCTCAAGCAATCCCCTCACTTTGGCCTCTCAAAGTGCTGGGGTTACAGGCTTGAGCCACCACGCCTGGCCCATTTTTTTTTTTTTTTTTAAAGAAAATACACTGCTTTATTTAGGACTGGAAATGCTAACATCTTTTGCCATGGTATTGGTTTCATGGTCTACACCAAAATATCTGTTTAATGTTCTTCAATTCATATTAGTTTGCCAGAATAATGTTAACATCAAAACTTTCAAATGTTTCCACCATAGGTAAAATTAGAACCTATGACAACTATTTAAAGTGTTCAAGAAATTAACTCATTTTTTCACCCACTTAACAGTTAAGAGCCATTTGAAATGAAAATAATGTAAATCTAAGCAGTTCCAAATAAATGCCCATTGTTCCTTGAGAGATAGACAAGACATCACCAGTACGAGCGACAGAAAAACACCCACATTAACATCTTGGATATGTTATTTTCTCTCTGAATAAAAAGTTAGGCACACAGCTTTTCTATACAACCACTGAAATTGTGCACAGTCTCCCTCCACATTGCTCTGAAAATGAACTTTTGTTTTATGCAGATGTAGGCGACTTAGAATGAACAAAGGCCTACATTTTAAGGCTGAGAACATTCAACTGAAAATGGAAAATGGATTTCTTTTCCATTAGACAACAGGCCAGATGTAAATGTTTTACAGCAGGCAGGTTAAGGCAGGCCTGAGGTCTTGGAGTTTCTCCCCTTTGAAGTTGGCCGGCTAACACAAGTCCTTTCTGAGTGCTCCTGCCGGAGGCCCACACGGGGCCTGTCTGAAGAGATGAAGAGGAAGGAGTCAAAACCTCTCTGGTCTTCGCCCAGTATTTGCAAAGAGGACCAGCTTCTTTCCACACTCACTATTGTGGTAGCTAGTTCATTTTAAGGTTTAGGCCACTTGCTAGAGATCTATCTGATGGGGCTGGGGAATTGCCCCCCTTAAACAGAACGCTTACAGGAGAGGAAGCCTAGAGATCATTCTTAGGAGGGCTGGTCTTGGCTATTAAGGAACATTGAGGTCCAGATCCCTGAGCCTGGGCACAGAGGCGACTGTCAAAGTCCCTTTGTCCACCCACCACACTCCATAAGGCTAAGTTCACTCTGATGTCGGCAACAACTCCATTGAGAACTTTGCAGTCAGGAAATTTCTACTGTGTCTTCCAGGCTGTAGTCACTGGTCACATCCAGGAATGATGGTACCTCTGCTCTGTCCCATTCATGCTTGCTGTTTCATTCTTACCTCGGCTCACTTTCCCCCTCTGGATTCCTTATCCATTGGTTAAACACTGATGCTCTCACTGCTCTTCTGACAATACATGCTTTCTAACATAAAAGCTGATAAATCCAAAATCTGCCTCCAAGCCTAATCTCATCCATAAATTTCTAACTCATCTATCCAACTGCATGCCCACAGTATCCGCTCAAAGGCCCCACAGGCATCTACAGGTCAATATTTCTAAATGTGAACCAAAAAAGACAAATGTTAGGTACATAAACAAAACCCAAAGTTTCTTATCTGAAACCCTTAGTGACAAATGTTATATGGAATTTGGAATTTTCAGAATTTGAAAAAGGTAATACACAGTATATAAATAATACGATGCTGAGGTCTGGGCCACTGCCATATAATCAAACACAATTTTTTCTTCAACAAAATGTACAGCTACTTACATTACACACAAAGGTTAAAAATAGCCTTATTGTCAGTTGAGGTCATGTTTTCTTCTCAAATGAGATGGAACCAAATTTATAAAATACTTACTTTTCAGACATTTTTACATATTGCAATTGTGGATAAGTGATTCCTAAACTTTTCTTGTCACATGTATGATATTAAAGGGCTAGTATCCACAGAGCTCTTAGAAATTAATAAGAAAAAGAAATGAAAATTCAGCAGAAAAATGGGCAAAAGACATGAATAGATCATTTAAAGATATTTTTTGGCTGGGCACAGTGGCTTATGTCTGAAATCCCAGCATTTTGGGAGGCCAAAACCAGCCTAGGCAACATGGCAAGACCCTGTCTCTATTAAAAAAATATATATCTATATATCTATATCGAGGATCTCAAAAGGTTTTTGTTTATATGGGTCATACCTATCACAAAAATGTCTAAATAATAATTGATTAAAAAAACAATAAACCTTTTACATGTTAACATGTAAAAGTAACATATTTTCAAGAAAAACATAGCTGTATATTCCAAAACAAAAGCATTTAATGAGAACAGTAGCATTACCTTATATTTTTGCAAATCGCCTTAACATTGAGCTTAATGTAAGATAGCTGGATTCTTATATATGCTTTGACATTTAATCTATTGCAATCTGTTAGTAGAAGTATATGTTTTTTCAAAAAATCTAGCCTCGCCGGGCTCAGTAGCTCAGCCTGTAATCCCAGCACTTTGGGAGGCTGAGGGGAGTGGAGGCAGATTTTGGATTTATCAGCTTTTATGTTAGAAAG
>CAUYQG010022536.1:0-11263 GCA_963574415.1 Tarsius wallacei
CAACCATGCAGTTGGAACTTTAGCATAGTAGCTAGGGTTTGTGCTAATTAGCATAGAATAAGAATGTTATTAGGATAAGTTAGTCATTGCATAAGGTATTGTGTGTGTAAGGGATTTAAAGGTTATTGATTATTAGAAACAGTGTGATATTAGGAAAGATTGTTCAATGTTACTTTTGAGGAACATTAACCAAGGATGGGGAACAGTAAGACAATTTTGGGTTTGTTCTTTCTCATGCCTGAGGAAACACCTGATGGGTGGGGGGTGCCCCTCATCCACCTGGCTTTGTGTTCACGTGAAAGTCTTGTGATTTAACCCGTGAAAATTTAGGATAAAAGGAGCATGGAAACCTCCATTAAACAGCTTCTGCTCAATCCGTTGAACAGTTGTCCATTTTCTTTCTTTCTCTTTCTCTTTCTATCTATCCCTCCATATTTCTTTCTTTTAGTATCTATCCGTCCTACAGAATTGGCTTCTGCACTAGACAGGAGTCCAGCCTCTTTCTTTCTTTCTCTCTTTCTTTCTCTTCTTCATATCTATCCCTTGAATCGCTGACTACCACATCTTTTCAGGAACCCCTGAAACCTGCAGGGGCTGGCCCCCCACAGTAACACAGGGACAATTGGGCTCACCACCTTATGTAGCTTACTGTAATCCCCTGCCATTTTCCAAGATCATCTGCATCATCCGTAGCATAGTTAAGAATAGATTTGATGGGAACCACAACCCCTATGCCCTTCAAGTCATTGATAGTGGCATGAATTCTTCCATTGATGTGGTATTTGTTTGTTTTACTTATTTATTTTCCTATGTCAGGGCAGTTCCAGTGGCTTCCACTTGGCTTTTTTTTTTTTTGAGTCAGAGTCTCACTCTGTCATCCAGGCTGGAATGCAGTGGCATACTCCCGGCCACCGCAGCCTCAATCTGCTGGGCTTAGGTGATCCTTCCACCTCAGCCTTCCAAGTAGCTGGAACTACAGGCACACGCCACCACACCTGACTAATTTTTTGATTTATTGTAGAGATGAGATCTCGCCAAGTTGCCCAGGCTGATCTTGAACCCATGGTCTCAGGCATTCCTCTCACCTCGGCCTCCCAAAGTGCTGGGACCATGGTTTCTGGCCAACTGATCAGAATATTAAATACTTATGTTATGTAATCAATAACCCTGTAGCAGATAAGCCTCTAAAGTAGGCTCCCAACCACACTTTACCTAGACCCCCCTGAGGACAATGTTGGTGATCTGAGTAATACCATTACTAAGCCAGACCTAAGAACTCATTGTTATCAGTTTGGAGAGATCTGAACACTCACTATTGTACAAAAACAGCAGTGCACTTTCCTGCAGGTTTCCACAGGGCAGGCTACAGGAAGAGCTGCTGACAATCCTTTAACAAGATGATTGTCAGTAGCTGCAGGCTCAATGAAAAGAGAATCCCAGGCAGCCACAGGAAAAAAAAAGGGGGGGTTGGACCACAGAATCTGGGATCCAGCTAGGGCCTATTTTTGTGTTTGTTTATTTTTGTTTATTAAAAATTGTTTATTTATTCTTACATGTTTAAAGTTCAGTCACCTTCAAAGTACTCTCCATTTGATACAGTATACCTATTGAGACACTTTTCCCACTGCTCAAAACAATTGCTGAACTTGCCAATTTGGATACCTTTTAATGCTTCTGCTGTTTTGTTTCACCTCTTCCAAGTTGGCAACATATTTCCCTTTGAGGACTTTTTTCATTTGGGAAAACAAAAAACATTGCTAGGGGCAAAACTGAGTGAATACAGAGGGTGGGGCAAGGAGGGTCATGGGGGCCTATTCTTGCACTGCCAGGAGCTCTTCTCCCATATGCAGCTCTGGTCCCCACCTTGAAGCACCATTGCACAGAATGAGGCCACATTTCCAATTTCTAACCATGAAATGAATGTGCCAAAGATGACAGACCTAGGGACCTGGACTCCTGGGCTCTCACTTCCCTGGTTTTCTTTAGTCCTACAATCTGGAGCAGGTATTGTACCTTGGAAGCAGGGTCCCAGTGTGGTCTTCTTGGCCTCAGACCTCTGTCCCATTGGTGGTGAGGTAGTTGCCAGTCAGGGCATGGAAGCTTGGCTATCCCTGCCTCCTTGAGCAGATGTGGTTGGTGGCTGGTCTACCTATTCCTGCTCTACCCTCATTGAGGTAGCTGGTTGCTCTTCAAGGGAGTACCCTGGGCAGGGTCAGTGCCTGCATTCTGCTTTCATTCTGGGCACCTTTCACTGGGCAGTGCTGTGTCCTTTCGGGACATTCCTGCAGTCCAACTGTGCACGGGAGGCCATGGCCAGAGGAAGGCCTAGGAGGAGAAATGTTCGCCACACTCCTGCCTCTCATCTGTGTCATGTCATGGGTGGACTCAGTGTCTGTGAGGACTTACAGCACCCTGCTCAGCCCATTAGACCTGGCCCAACTGTCTTCCATAGTGGCTGTACCATTTTGCATTCCCCGGCAGTGGATGAGGATTTCTGCAGTTCCATGTTTTCCCCAGTGCTGGGTGATGTCAGTGTTGCCTTTGAATGCTCCCAAGACCCTCAAGCTCTCATGGGTTTCTGCCCCAGACCCTTGCGGGTTATGGAGAGCACTTTTTGCTATGCAGCATGATTTTATTTGCTGCTGTCTGTGTCCTTGGGAGCCACCTGGACAGACCCAGCCCAACCCAGGGCTTGGAATCCAGTAGATGCTCAGTACTGGTGCTGGTGCTTCTCTGGTCCAAGAGAGTCCTTGGTGGCTACGTTACCCTCTCTTCTACGGTCCCTGCCTCTGCCCTGGAACTCCTCAACCCCCACCCCCGCCCTGGGATGCTCCAGTTTTTAATTCCATTTCCCCTGGAACACTTCAGTCCCCTTAGGCCTTACCTGATGCCATAGCATTCCCAGAATATAACATGGGTTCTGAAGGTGCACCTCAGGTCTAGGATTTTTGCTGAGGACATCTTGCCCTGCTCCTCCATCGTGTGTAGGGCAGGGCCAAGAGGAGGAATCCACCTCAGAACAAAGAACTCACTGCCTGGAAGGAAAGGAGGATTATTTTTACAGAAAAATCCTCTTGATTTTGAAGCCGGGAATGGTGACAAGAGCCCTGTAGGGCCCATGCACAGGATGTGACTGACCACCATCCCCTCTCCCCAGGCTTGACTTCCCCTCCAGCTAGAGACTTGGGCTCCTGACAGAGCCTGGCCTGTGTGTCTTATTCTGACTGAGTGTGGAAGGGCTGCATCTTGTATTTCCTCTTTGTTCTTGACTTCATCTTCTTGATGTCCAATAGGAGTGACCACACCTGAGGGAGGATTTCCTTTTAGACCTGCTAAGACATCTACAGACAGAATAATGTTCTGGTGAAACAGGCCTCAGTGTGACTCTCGGGAGGACTGGAGCCTAAGGATTCTGGAAGATTCCAGCCTTTGGCTATGTAATATCTCAGGAGAGGTTGGGTCTTCCTAGGGCCAGGCCACCTCTCCCACAATGAAAGAATGGACAGGTGCTCAGTGTTGTGAACTCTGATGTTTACTTATTATTTCCTTTAATGTCACTAGAAGGTGTCTTCCTGACTTAGTGGTGGCACAGGCCTTGGCATCAGAGTCTACTAGCCAGGGGACATTTGTAGGGATGGATAGAAAAGCTGGAACCAGGCCTATTTTCCTCTGGGTGAGGAAAGCTGCTTCAGAGAAGACTTTCTATAAACAAAACCAATGGTTGAGATAAGATTGCTCAAGGAACAGAGGACATTGCAGAATCTGGAGCTGATCAGTAGACTTTGTAGATTGAAAAGTCTTCATGACTTGTGTCCATGACAATTCAGCACGGTGTCCCTGCAACCCAGAGGGCCTGGGTGGTGGGGTAAAGTTGAGAGGTGTGGGGGCCTGGGGGTGTGGGCAGTTCCTCTCTGCCCTGTGTCCCAAGGAGGTTCAGGACCCTTTGATTATGGGCACAGTGGGAGAGGCAAGACCCCTTCTCTCTCAAGGGAGCAGCCAGACCTGCGTCTGCTTATTCTTGGCAATGATGTTCTTTCACTCCAGGGCAAAGGAGATATCTACACCCTCCTCCATGTTCAACCTTCCAGGGACCTGATACTGGGACCAAGTCATAATTCAGACTGAGGGAAGCCACAAGCAAGGAGCCCACATTGGGGACTGGGATGGGAGGCAGTTTTCTCTGACTCCACACTTTCTCTGCAGCCTGACTCACAGCCTGAGGTCATGTGTATTTCAAAGAATGTGGGGAATAGACTTAGGAGAAAACACATGCAGGCCTCCCACCTAAATACAAAACCAGCTATCATTGTAGTCTGTTTGTTTCTAGTATTTGCCTTTTTAATTTTTCATTGAGGGGGCAATAGCCAGCATCTCATGAGTTCCTACTACATACTGGTGCTGTGTCAGCTCTCTCCCTGTACTCTGTGCTCCTCTTATGATGAGTCACAAATCTGATGTGAGGATAAGAAAGGTGCAGGCTGGTCAGGCTTGGGACTATGCCCATGCAGAACTGGCCCACATTGTGTCTTAGCATCATGCCATGCTTAACTCAGGGCTGGCCCACATCATGTCTGACCATCATACCATGCTTAACTCTGTACCTCCATTTCTGAGTAGTTAAGACATCAGCGTCTCTCCTTACACCATCTCTGCCTGTTCCTATACAGGCCAGTACTACCCAGGTACATGATTTTAGGCAGGTTCACATGACCTCTCACCTATGAAATGTAGATGGTAATAGGACCTGCCATAGGGGTTGTTGAAAAGGTTAAGGTGGGTGGTTGACAAAAGCCCAGCAGCACCATTGAGAAGGAGTGAACATTTGTGGAATATTCTTTAAGCTATTATCAACTGTTGCCTAATATTCTTTTAAGATCAACTGTCATTTAGTCATTCAGCTACTATTCTCTTATCATTTTCAACTTTGAACACTGTAGAATAACAGTTCATGGAAGGTCATTGTAAATAAACAGCTAATGTATTCTAGGTTTCTTGTAATTGTTTTTACTAAGAGTCTCGGGCTGGGCATGGTGGCTCACACCTGTAATCCTAACACTTTAGGAGGTAGAGGTGAGAAGATTGCCTGAGCCCACAGCTTCAGGACCAGCTTGGGCAACTTGATGAGGCCTCATCTCTACAATAAATCAAAAAATTTTCTAGGCATGGTGGTGTTTGCATGTAGTTCCAGCTAATGGGAAGGCAGAGGCAAAAGGATTCCCTGAATCCAGCAGGTCAAGGCTGAAGTGGCTGTGAGCATGCCACCGCACTCAGCCTGGGTGACAGAGTGAGACTCCAACTCAAAAACAAAAGTGTCTCTGGGTGCTGGGACATTCAGAGCTTAGCCCTAGTCCTTGCAGCCAAAGGGAGAATAGTGAAAGAATTTTTATTGATGTCTTGGGTCCCACAACATCCAGTGGCTGAGTTGAGACAGGATTCTACTTCAGAGCTTTGCTGAAGACTCCTCCCAGATTTCCCTTGCCTGAATGAGGCTTTGTCACCGCCCCCCCCCCAACCAGAGGAGGTCCAGCCATGATTCTGCCACACTGTCCTCCTCTACCGTGAGTCTGGTCTGTGCCTCTGGCTGCAAGAAGTAACATGCTGGACCCCTTTCTGACTCCCCCTGCATCATGGTCGATGATCCTTCCACTGGAAGCTTCCTTTCAGACTGGGCAGTTGGTCCATGGTCTTAGGCTGGACTTTACAATGCAGCCTGCAGACGCCACTGTTGCTGTGTCTATTGCTCTTCACAATCCCAGCCCTGTAGGCGAGCCCCTTTGGAAAGACCAATAGTTTCTGCACCATAGGCTGTGACAACTTGGGTCTTGTTTGAGGAAGCAGAGGTGTGGATAGTACCAAGATTTTCTGTTCGAATCCGTAATATTTAATTAGACCTGGAACCGGTTCAGCCAGAAAAGAGAACCTTACCAAAGGCATCCCAGATTGTTTCTCATTTATTTTATTAAAACATATATAGGCTGGGCGTGGTGGCTCACACCTATAATCCCAGCACTTTGGGAGGCCAAGGTGAGAGGACTGCCTGAGCTCATGGATTCGAGACCAGCCTGGGCAGTTGGCAAGACCTCATCTCTGCAATAAATCAAAAAATTAGCCAGGCATGGTGGCATGTGCCTGTAAATCCAGCTACTTGGAAGGTTGAAGCAGAAGCATCACCTGAGCCCAGCAGGTCGAGGCTGTGGTGGCTGTGAGTGCTCCATTGCACTCCAGCCTGGGTGACAGAGTGAGACTCCAACTAAAAAGAAGAAACAACAACAAAAACCAAAACAAAACCTATAGTATATGCACAGGACTGAAAAATAGAATGGTGAGAAGAGTTAAGTTGGAAGGAAAAAGCTCTCACCCTGCACTCCCCGCTTCCATCCACCTGACTTGTAACCTGTTGCAACTGGGGAACTCAGACTCTACACCTGTGCTCCATCTTCAGCCCATGATAGAAATGTCATCACTAGTTTCTTTCCTAGTTAACATTGTAGCTATAAGTGCCTTTAAATTATATATATGTATGTCATCCAATACAACAGAATCTTGTGACTGCTACTTTGTAAGGAGGATATTGGCACTAGGAATTTCTCTTCCTTTCTTAGTATTCTATGGATGTATATATCTTTCTGCTTCATCCTTTTGGTTTTTGCAATTTCTAATTTCTCTTTCTTTCCTTCTTTCTTCTCTCTCTTTTTAAAAAAATCACATCCTTAACATCTTCCAGTCTTTTAATCATTCCATTTGAAAACCCACTGCTGGGGGCTCTCCCTCTGTTCCCATTCTAGTGCCATCTTCCTAGGCTTGGGGTAAAGCTCCTCAGAGCTCCCTTTTTCCTTGGTTTTATTCCAGTGTATGTTGAACACTGAACACAATGTTCTAGTGTTCTTTCTCTATTGTTTTATAGATAACATCTTTTTTTGAGTTGTAGTCTCACTACATTGTCCAGGTTGGAGTGCAGTGGCACACTCATGGCCACCCCAGTGTCGACCTGCTGGGCTCAGGCGATCCTTCCATCTCAGCCTTTCAAGTAGCCAGAATTACAGGTGCACTCTACCATGCCTGGCTAATTTTTAAAAAAATGTATTGTAGAGATGAGGTCTCACCAAGTTACCCAGGCTGTTCTCAAACCTGTGGACTCAGGCGATCCTCTCACCTCGGTCTCCCAAAGTGCTGGGATTACAGGCATGAGCCACTGTGCCCAGCCTGTAGATAACATCTTTAATGAACTTTGCAACAAAGAGTGTATGAGATAAATTTTCTGATTCCTTAAATATTCTAAAAATGCCCTTAATCTACCCTCACACTTTATTAACAATTTGACCGGAACAGAATTCTTAGTTGAAAGTACCTTTTTTCTCAGAAATTTGAAGATGTATTATTATTTTGTAGCATTCAATGTTAATTCAGATGTCATTCTGATTTTTTGTTTTTAGTCGGGGTTTCACTCTGTTGCCCAGGCTGGAGTGCAGTGACCCAATCACGGCTTACCACAGCCTCCACCTCCTGGACTCAGGCTATCCTCCCTCAGCTTTCTGAGTAGCTGAGACTACAGGCACGTGCCACCATGCCTGGCTAATTTTTTTTTTTTTTTTTGTAGAAACCAGGTCTTGCTATGTTGCCTAGGCCTGTCTCCAACTCCTGTGTGCAAGCAATCCTCCTACCTCAGCCTCCCAAAGTGCTGGGCCTGATGTTTATTTCTTTACAGATAACTTATTTTCATTATTTTTCTTTTCCAGAGATTTTAGGTGTTTGCTTATTTATTTATATAGACAGGGTGTCAGTCTGTCACCCAGACTAGAGTGCAATGGCACAAACATGACTCACTGGATTGTCAAACTCCTGGGCTCAAGCCATTCTTTGATTGCTGGGAATCAAAGTGCTGGAATTAAAGATGTGAATTACTGCCCATGCACCCACCCTTTTTTAGTTGGCGTTCTGCATTTCACAGTGATGCTCATAGGTATGGATCTCTTAAATTCATCTTGCTGTTAAGACTTTTAATTTAAAGAACAAGGTCTCTTTTAAGTTCTTGGGGTTTTGATATCATTCTTTGATAATTTATTTGATAAGTTCCTCCCTCTATGTTTTAAATTCTCTCTTTAGAGCGCAAATATTATTTGGATATTGGAACTCTGAGACCAAAGAATTAATCTTTTATAATATTTTATTTTTAAAAAAATGTTGTGCTTCTGGGAATTTTTCTTAAACTTTATCTTCCAATGTTTTGACAGTTGTACATTTTAAGAGCATTTTAAGCTGTCTTTCCTTATCTCTAATTTTTTCTTTCTTAATAGATTATGTTACTCTCCACTGATACACTATCTTATACTTCTCTGAGTATTTTTAGAATTTTAAAAAAATATGCTCAGTATCTGAAGACAGAACTACTGGGACTTTGGATTCTGACCTGTTTTTTAATATAGAATGATGAGGGTCCAGAAAGAGGAAGAGACCTGGGCTATTTCAAACCCCTGCCTCTATGAATCTCATGCAACCTCTTTACTATCTTTGTGTTTTGTACTTTTCCAGAATGTCCTGTAAGTGGGATCATACAAGCTTCTCACAGGTAGATAGAGTTATCTTTACAATAATGAGTATACTATTACTGAAGAAATATCACTGCCTTTTGATATCTGTTGACTGTGTTTCATGGTTTTCTGAACGCATGTTTTTATATACTTGTTGCATTTATAATTAAGTACTTCAACTTTTGGAGTGCTGTTGTAAACGTTTTTTTTTTTTTTTTCTCATTTCAAATTCCAATTCTTCCTGTACACCTTTGCTGCTATATAGAAAATCAGTGGACATTTGCCTGTTGGCCATCTACTTAGGATGTGGTTATCTCCAACCATTCTTATTAAGGCACTCATTGGTGGGCTCTGTTTGTGTTTTCAAAATTATGGCATGGAATAATCAGAACATGGAATAATCAGAATTTCAGAAATTCATGGGGACTGCTGGAGAGGCATAGCCACTGCTGAACAAGAAATGCCCAGTGGCCTGCACTGCATCCGTGGCCAGCAGAGCATATGAGAACCTCCTTCTCTGGGCCTTGGTGTCCTTAATGGACCAGAGCTTCTCTTTAGGACTGATCCAGACACACGAGGGTGGTGCCTAGGGGGAAGGCCGGGTATTATCAGGCATGACCCAGACACATGTGGGCCATACCCTATGGCAAAACCAAATTTTTTTTGAGTTGGAGGCAGAAGGATCACCTAAGCCCAGCAGGTCGAGGGTGCTGTGGCCACTGTGCTTTAGCCTGGGCAAAAAAGTGACACTCTGACTCAAAAAAAAAAAAAAAAGCCAGATGCAGTGGTTCACACCTGTAATCCCAGCACTTTGGGAGGCAGAGGTGAGAGGACTGCCTGAGTCCACGGACTACAATAAGTTGAAAAAAAAAAAGAAAATAGCCAGGCATGGTGGTGCACACCTGTGGTTCCAGTTACTTGGAAGGCTGAAGTAGAAGGATTGCCTGAGCCCAGCAGTTTGAGGCATCATGCCACTGCACTCCAGCCTGGGTGACAGAGTGAGACTCCACCCCCCCAAAAAAAGGAAAAATGAAACAGATCTTTTGTGAATATTATTAGATAATACCAATAAAATATATTAACAATTTCTGAATTTCAACAGTACAACACACAAACTTAATTTACTTTACATACATTAAACCTTAGCTTTATATCACATTTTCTAGCACATATTGATCAATTAAATGTCATCTGAAGAAAGGTTTGAGCAGATATAAAATATCTTAATCAAAGAAGTTAGCTTTGTTACCCATTAAGTAACAAAATTTTTGAAATGTGACATTAAAGGATTTAAAATATTAAAAATTAGAATTGTACAACATTTAAAAAAATTTTTAATTTTAAAGATATGGGGTACAATTCAGGGTGAGGTATACAAATGTTCATTATGCAGGTAAACCAACATTTTTTTTTTTTGAGTTGGAGTCTCACTCTGTCGTCCAGACTAGAATGCAGTGGCATGCTCCCGGCCACTGCAGCTTTGCCCTGCTGGGCTCTGGCGATCCTTCTGCCTCAGCCTTCCAAGTAGCTGAAACTACAGGTGCATACCACCATGCCCAGCTAATTTTTGATTTATTGTAGAGATGAGGTCTCATCAAGTTGCCTGGGTGGGTCTCGAACCCACGAGCTCAGGCAATCCACTCGCCTTGGCCTCCCAAAATGCTGGGATTACAGGCTGAGCCCACATTCTTAACAATTATATTTTTAGAAAACAATGGAAATTCTTCATGTAAGATTTGCATATTGTATTTTATTCAAGAGTATTTAAGTGAAATAAGATAGCTGCAAATTCAGTCACTAGAATAGAAGATGCCTGATATGTCCATCTGGAATTTACAAAAAGCAGCATAGGCTAGATGCAAATAATGCATAATAATAAGGCATAATGTAGATAATAAAATGTAGAACAAGTATCACATAAAACAGAATACAAATAATAAAGCTAAAGATAAAATACACAAGACTAACACAATGTTGAGAAAAATGTTAAAGGACATACTTAAGAATAAACAGCATTAAAACAATTGAAAGAGGTTTTTAAGCCCTTAGAGGCTATTATAAACAACTTTATAGTAATAAATTAGAAAATTGAGAGAGGGCTGGACGCGGTGGCTCAAGCCTGTAATCCCAGCACTTTGGGAGGCCGAGGTGAGAGGATTGCCTGAACTCAGGGGTTCGAGACCAACCTGGGCAACTTGGTGAGACCTAGTCTCTACAGTAAAAAAAAATAAGCCAGGTGTGGTTGCACATCTGTAGTTCCAGCTACTTGGAAGGCTGAGGCAGAAGGATTCCCTGAGCCCAGCAGGTTGAGACTGTGGTGGCCATGAGCATGCCACTGCACTCCAGCCTGGGTGACAGAGTGAGAGTTCAACTCAAAAAAAAGAGAGAGAGGGAGAGACAATCATTTCTGTAAAATACTTTTTACATACTTTTAAGAGTTCAGTGTTGTTCTTTTATTTTCTTTTCTGAGTCGGAGTCTCACTCTGTCACCCAGGCTGTAATGCAGTGGCATGATCACAATTACTGCAGCCTCAACCTTTGGGCTCAGGTGATCTACCCATCTCAGCCTCCTGAGTAGCTGAAACTACAGGTGCCATCAAGCCTGGCTAATTATTTGATGTTTTATACAGACAAGGTCTCGCTAAGTTGTCCAGGCCTGTCTGCAATCCCTGGGCTCAGGCAATTTTCTCACCGCCACCTCCCAAAGTGCTGGGATTACAGGCATGAGCCACCGC
>CAUYQG010022538.1:0-11957 GCA_963574415.1 Tarsius wallacei
TGGATCAGAGACCTAAACATAAAATATCAAACTATAAGAACCTTAGAAGATGCAGGGGACACCCTTATGAAAGTTGGAACTGGCAACCAATTCCTGAGCAAAACCTGCAATGCCCAAGTCATAAGAGATAAGCTTGACAAATAGGACCTCATCAAACTGACAAGCCTCTGCAAAGTCAAAGAAATGATCAAGAGAGCAGGGAGACAGCCCACAGACTGGAAAAATATATTTGCCAACTCCATGTATGACAATTACCTAACATCTAGGATCTACAAGGAACTCAAATGTGTGAAAAGAAAAAAATAAACAGTCCCATTAAAAAGTGGGCAAAAGAAATGAATAGACAGTTCTCAAAAGAAGACATATGTGCAGCCAACAGATACATGAAAAAATGTTCAGCCTCACCAATCATCAAGGAGATGCAAATTAAAACTACACTGAGTTACCACCTAACTTCAGTCAGAATGGCCATCATCAATAACTCAAAAAATAACAGATGCTGGAGAGGATGTGGCAAAAAGGGAACACTTCTGCACTGTTGGTGGCAGTGTAAACTAGTACAGTCTCTGGAAATCAGTGTGGTGATTCCTAAGACTTCTAAAAATCGACCTTCCATATGACCCTGCAATTCCCCTACTGGGAATATACCTGAAAGAACTAAAATCAATCTATAAAAAAGATACCTGCACTCGTATGTTTATCGAAGCCTTGTTCACAATAGCAAGAACATGGAACCAACCGTGCTGCCCATCAAATGAGGACTGGATAAAAAAATGTGGTACATATACATAATGGAATATTACACAGCCATAAAGAACAAAAATCATGAACTTCGCAGCAACCTGAATGAAATTAGAGTCTAGTATACTAAGTGATCTTTCACAGAAGCAGAGAAGTGAGTATCACATGTTCTCACTCATAAGTGGACCATGAATAACTACCATAATACCATAAGAAAAAGATTGACAGTAGTGGGAAACTGCAGGGGAGGGGGGAGGTGGGAGTGACAGTAGTCAAAATCTGCCTGGGGGGGTGGGGAGCACACCTCATCAGCAAGAGTACCTGCACGATGAATATTTGTGTACCCAACCCTGAATTGTATCCCACAATTTCAAAATTAAAAAAAGTTAAAAGTTAAAAAAAACAAGCTGCGCTCAGTGGCTCAGCCTGTAATCCCACTGCTTTGGGAGGCTGACGTGAGTGGATTGCCTGAGCCTGCGTGTTCGAGACCCACCTGGCCAACTTGGCAAGACCTCATCTCTACAATAAATCAAAAAAATAGCCGGGCGTGGTAGTGCGCTCCTGTAGTTCCAGTTACTTGGAAGGCTGAGGTGGAAGGATCGCCGGAGCCCAGCAGGTCGAGGCTGCAGTGACCGGGAGCAGCCACTGCACTCCAGTCTGGGTGACTGAGTGAGACTCCAACTCAAAAAAAAAAAAAAAAAGTTAAGAAAAACAAAAAAAACCCAAAACCCCCGCTTTTCGTCTTTTGATTCTGTTTATGATTTTTAAAAAATCTCTGTTTCATTCAACTATGACTTTAATGATTCCCATGTTTCTACTAATTCTGGAATTGAATTGATCTTGTCTTTCCAGCTCTCCTCTGTGTGACATTAGACTGTTTAATTGAGATCCCTCTATTTTTTGATATGTGTGTGCAATGCTACAAACTTCCCTCTCAGCATTGATTTTATAGTATCCCAGAAGTTTTGGTGTGTTTTGCCTTATTTTTGTTCGTATCTAGGAATCATTTAATATCTGCCTTAATTTCGGTGTTAACCCAAAAGTCATCGAGAAGCATATTGTTTATTTTTTTTACATATTTGTGTGTTTGGGTGGTTCCTGTTGATGAAGATATTTATTTTTACTCCACTGTGGTCCAAGGAGATGCTTAGTTTGATTTCAACCTTTTGAAATTTTGATTTATATCTCAGCATGTGGTTGATCTTGGAGTATATTCCATGCTCTATAAGAAGAATATATATTCTATATTTGTTAGAAGAAGCATTCTGTAGATGTCTATTGGGTCCAGTTGGTCAAGTATCAAGTTAAGGTTCCAGATTTTTTTAGTTTTTCTTGGAATGACCAGTCTGAGACCCCCTTTATCTAGGAGTAAATGGGAACCTGTGGGGGCATGATATTCCTTCCTCTGTCTGCATATGGGCACCACCACTGTGCTGTGCAGAGGTACCTCGCTTCTTAGATCTTGCTTCATGCAAGGGAATATGGCAACAGTGGCAGCCCCCTGAGGGCAAGCCACATCTGCAGTCCTGTCTTAGGGCCAAAACAGATGCCGGTACCAGAAAAACTTTCCCAAGTTTGTCACATCACCCCTGCTGGGTACGTAGGAGGGGGAGGGGAGAGTATCCAAGCAGCACAGGCCACATCTGCAGGGTCTTTCTCACTGGGCCTTTTCATGGGGGCATGAGGGTTTATAACCAGAGCATGAGACACCTGGGAGCTGAGGTTTCCTGAACTTTATGTTGCACTGCCAGTGTCTCTGTATCTTGTTAGGGCAGCCTCTGAGCTCAGCCGGTGAAGGAGGTGTGGTTCCTGGGCTGGCTTTCCCTTGACTGGGACTAGAGAGCCTCATATGAGATTCTTCCGTCATTTTCACTCAACCCTTATGTCTTCAGTGTCGTTTTCCCACTCTTACATTGGTGCTGCCTCTGGAGGTATCTGGGGCTTGGACTGTTCATCCTTTGCATCCCCAGGTGACTGTCTGATAAACCTCAGCTTAGGTTTTCAGGTCGACTCACAAATTCCTAGGTCCACTCATTCACATACGTTTCTTTGCAGAGAGATGCAATTGTGCAATGTATTCAGTTGGCCATCTCGGCCCTACCCACTGATAGCTCTTATTCTTAATTGATCTAATAGATAATAACTTGACTGAAATAAGTGTAGCAACAATGTGTTTATTCATTACAGGTTATGGATAATTGAAATGAATGACAGTATTATAATAAAGTATGGGTGAAAATAATTGGGAATACTCCACTGTAAATTACCTACACTATGCACAAAGTGGTATTATCATGCATGAGAGTGGACTTAAATTTGTTGTAAATATAGACTGCAAACCCAGAGCAACCACTGCAAATTTTTTTAAAGTATAATTGATACACTATAGAAGAAAGAAAATAAAATTATAGAAAATAATCCAATAAAACCAGAGAAGATAGAAAAAGAGTAGAAGACAAAAAAGAAATAAAAAGTGGGCAGTGAATAGAAGCAATTAAAAATATGACAGATGTTAATCCAATATATCAAATATCCTTTTAGATATTAATTGTCTAAGTATACTAATTAGAAGACAGACACTGCCAGCCTGCATAATAAAACAAAACCCAACCATGTGTCACCTATAGGAAATGCAGATTAAATATAAATAATCAGATAGATTAAAAGTAAAGTCATAAAGAAAAATATACCATGTTAACACTAATCAAAAGAAAGCTTGCGTAGCTATAATGTTTTAGACAAAGAAGACATCAGAGAAGGGAAAATTACCAGGAATAAAAAAGGCAATTTTCCAAGAAGAACTGAAAGGAGAAACAGGCACATCCACTAATATAGTTGGAGATTTAAACACACTCAATCAGTAATTAACAGATACCAGAGGCAGAAAATCAGTAAAGATATATTTGAATGAAATAGCACTATCAATCAACTATATTGACTTCACAATCATATAATGAGATATAATCAGATACACAGTAAACACACATTCTGCTCAAGCTCACATGGTACATTCACCAAGATAGACTATGTTCTGGATGATAAAACACACTTTAGCAAATTTAAAACAATAGAAATTATACAACATATATTCTCAGACCACAATGGAATTAAATTAGAAATCAATAATAGAAAGATAATTGGAAACCCCCAAAATACATTGAGATTAGACAACACACATCTAACTATTGGAAGAGTAAAAGAAGTCTCAACAAAAATTTTTAGGTATTTTGAAATGAAAATACAGCTTATCAAAACTTGTGAGATGAAGTTAAAGCAGTGCTCAGAAATTTATAGCATTGGATGCATATATTAGAAAAGAATATCTAAAAATATTAATATTATTTTCCACCATAGTAAACTAGTGGAGCAAATTAAATCTAAAGTAAACAGAATTTTAAAAAAATTAAAGCAGAATTCAGTGAAATTGAAGACAGGAAATCCGAGAAAATTAATGCAACCTTTGAAAAAATAAATAAAATTGTTGAAATTCAAATTTTATTAGACTAGCCAAGAATAAAAAAAAGAAGCAAATTACTAGTGTAAGAAATAGGGTCACCATTACCAATCTTTTGGGCATTCAAATAAAGGACTTACTAATTCCTTAAACATTCAAATAAAGGATATTATTAACAACTCTATGCCTACAGATTTGATAATCTAGATGAAATGAAGGAATCCCTTGAAAGACAAATCCACTGAAATTCATTCAAAAAGAAATAGACAACCTGAATAGGCTTACATTGATTAAGAAAACTGAATCAATAATTAATAAATTTTCAAAGTGGAAAACATCATGTCCAGGTAAGTTCTATAGTGAAGTCTACCAAATATGGAAAAAATATGCCAATTTCCTACAAAAATATTTCAGAAAATAGAAACAGAGGAAAGACTACTTAACTCATTCTATGAGGTCAACATTAACTTAATACCCAAAACAGAAAAAGACATTAAGAAAATGAAAACTGCAGACTAATATGCCTTATGAATATGGATGCAAAGCCTCAACAAAATATTAGCAAATTGAATTTAACAATGTATAAAATTAATTATACACCATGAACAAGTGGGATGTATTCCAGGTATTCAGGACTGGTTCAACATTTGAAATCAATTAATGTAATCCATGACATCAACATTCCAGGGAAGGAAAATCATATGATCATAACAATAGATGCATAAAAAGCATTTGACAAAATCCAACACTCGTTCATGAATAAATAACTCTCAGTAAATTAGAAATAGAGAGCAGCTTCCTCCACTTGATAAGGAACATGTACTGACATCACTAAGATGACAGAATAGAAATGTCCAGGCTTCTCTCCCCCTCAAAGAAAGTTCAACTAACAACAAACCAAAGATTAAAAACACTTTGGTGAAAACCCCAAAACGAGAATAAGCCTGAGACACCCATGTGGACAACAGAACCAAATAAAAATCACATTATAAGAGTAAGAGAAACAGTTTCACTTTGACTATGTCACCTCCCTCCCTTCCCCAATTGGCCTCATGCCATACAGAAATAATCTTAAGGGCCCACAGGTTCTACAGTGGGAAAAAAGAACTGAACATAGACAGCTGTTTTCTCTAGCATTTTAGGATGCTTCTGTGGAAACCCACTCTGGCCCAGCCTCACAGGGAACATGGTGGATATTGGAACAGCTAGATTACCTGGGATCAGATAGAAACACAGAAAGAAAGCATCACTTTCAGTGACCAATGTACAAATTTTGGTGGTAACTATACTACTGCTACAAGAGAAGCCCAGTCAGAGGTACCTGTGGCATAGCCCACCTGCAAAGCTGAGTTAGTCACTCTCAGAAGCACAGTGGAAAATTTAATCTGGCTTTGGTCCTTAGATGGTCAACCTCCATGCTCAGTCTCAGATCCCATCCCAAAACCCTGAACAAGATAGGAGACAATTGCCACAGAGTATTTCAACAAAGTGCAGGGGCTAGACTTGCACCACATGAGCATTCAAACGGTGTCTCAGCTTAGCCTCAAAGCCCACTCTAGACAAGAAGGCAAACCTCAATTATGTATTTCAACCTACCACAGCACCTGGTGTCAACCAACCAAAGCAGTAACTCCACCAAACGATGAAAATCAAACTATACCCTGTTTAAATTCAGAACTCAAATAGTAGTACTGGCTCCCAGGATATGCACCTTGTTTCCCTGACAGGTTAGAGGCTATCATAGCATCCAGTTAGCCTTTAATCTGGTTGTAAAGCTCAGCCAGTAGTCTCACTAGACAGAGAAGGCCAGACAGTGGCCACATCTAACCTTAGAACAAAAGTAGTAGCCCATTCAGCTAGAAAACCTGAAATTGGTCTTTGTGTGCTTTATATTGTTCCCAACTGACCCATCACAGGTTAGACTTGATAGTAAAATCTATCCCTTCCTGAAAATACTTACAAAGGCCAGGAGAATTATCTGTTTCTTCAAATGCACGGACACCAACATAAGATATAAGAATTGTAAAAAATAGAGAATCATGACACCTCAAAAAAGAAATAAATTTCCAACAATGGACCTTGAATAAATGGAGATCTATGAAATAATTGACAAGGAATTCAGAGTAGTGCTCTTAAAACAGTTCTGTGAACTACAAGAAATACATGTAAGAAATTAAATAAAATTTGAAAGAAAACACACAAACGAAACAAGAAGTTAAAAAAAATTAAAAGTATAAATCCTAGAGATAAAGAATGCAATAACTGAACTGAAAAACCCAATAGAAAACTTCAACAATGGCATCAATCAAGCAGAAGAAAAAAAAATTCAGTGAACTCAGAGACAGAACATTTGAAATTATCCAGTCAGAGGAGCAAAAAGAAAAACAAGATGATAAAGAATGAAGAAAGTCACTGGTGCTATGGAACACCATCAAGAGATTCACCATTTTGCATAATAGAATCTCCTGAAAAGGAAAAAAAAAGAATAAATCTAGAAAGTATATTTAAAGAAATAATAACTGAGAACTTCTCAAATCTAGGGAAGGAGTAACACATACAAGTTCAAGAATGCTAAGAGTTTTCCAATTAAATTCACTAAAGAAGGTCTCACCAAGACACATAATAATCAAACTATCAAAAATTGAAGACAAATACAACTTTCTACAAGCAGCAAGAGATAAGAAACATATCACATACAAGGCAGTCCCAATATGGGTATCAGCAGATTTTTTTCAGCAGAAGCCACGCATATTGGGATAGAATGAAATTACGCATTCATAGTGCTGAAAGAAAACAAAACACAAACAAAAAACGAAAAACAAAGAACTCATCAACCAATAATATTTTACACAGAAAAGCTATTCTTCTAAAGGAAAGAGAAACTCAAACTTTCTCAGACAAACAAAAGTTAAGGAAGTTTCTCACTAACAGACATGTCTTACAGGCATTATTAAAGGGAGTTCTTTACACTGAAATGAAAGGCGGCTAATTAATTACATAAAACATCTGATAATATAAAACTCAATGGTATAAGTAGCACAGAGTAAGATTTAGAATACTCTGGAACTAATGATGAATACTGGGTAGTACAAAAAGTAATTTTAACTCTAGTACAATGGTTAAAGAACAAAACTATTAAAAATATTGTTAGAATAAATTGTCAAAAAATACAACAGATGTAAATTTTAACATTAAAGACGTAAAATGGAAAAGTGAGTAAAAGTATAGAGTTATATGCAATCAGTTAAATTATTGTCAGTTTGAAATAGCCTGTTATAAAATACTTTATGTAAACCTCATAGTAACCATAATAAAGCAGAATCTATAGAAGATGAACAAAATATAAATAGAAAGACTTCAAAGCAGAAAATCATCAAATCACAAGGAAGAGTGCAAGAGAGGAAAAAGAAACAAAGTATACCCAAAACAATTATAAAATGAATTACAGTAAAATGAATGGCAGTAATAAGTCCTTACTTATAGATAATTATTTTGGATGTAAATGGGTTATTCAACAAAAATATATAGGGTGCTGAATGAATTGAAAACCTCAACTATATACTGCCTAAATAGACTCGCCTTTTATTTAAGGATGCACACAGACTAAAAGTGAAGGAATGGAAATAAATACTCCATGCAAATGGAAACCAAAAGAGAGCAAAGTTGGCAACATGTATATTAAACAAAAATGCTATACTTTGTATGGGCACTCACCATAGATGGAGTTTTCAGGACTGAAAGTTGCTCTGGGTGAGTCAATGAGTGAGTGATGAGTGAACGTGAAGGCTGAGAACATTCCTATTCACTACTGTAGAAACTCTATACACTGTACACTTAGGCTACACTACATTTATTTAAAATTTTTTACTTCAATAATAAATTGAGCTTAGCTTACTATAACTTTTTTACTTTACAAACTTTTAAACTTTTTAAAACTTTTGACTCTTTTGTAGTAACACCTAGTTTATAGCACAATACATTGTACTACTGTACAAAAATGTGATCTTTCTTTATAGCCTTATTTTGTAAGTATTTTTCTATCTTTATTTATTTTGTTTTTACATTTTAAATTTTTTTTGTTAAAAGCTAAGACACAAACACACACATCAGCCTAAGCCTACACAGGATCAGGATCATCAATGTTGTCTTTCTTCTCTACATCTTTTCCCACTTGTCACACTGGAGGCTGTTGGGGGCAATAACAGGAATGGGCTGTCATCTCCTATTGTAACAATGTCTTCCTCTGGAATACCTACTGAAGCACCTGCCTGAAGTTGTTTTACAGTTAAGTTTTTAAATAAGTAGGAGTACACTCTAAGATAACAATAAAAAGTATAGCATAGCATAGTATAGTATAGTATAATATAGTACATACATAAAGCAGTAACAAAGTAATTTAGTAGTATTATCAAGTCTTATGTACTCTGTATAATTGTATATGCTATACTTTTATGTGACTGGCAATATAGTATATTTGTTTGCACCAGCATTATTGCAAATATGTGAGTAATATATTTCACTATAAGGTTATAATGGATATAATTTCACTAGGTCCTTAAAAAAAGTTTGTGTCCATTATAATCTTATGAGACCACAGTTTTATATGTAGTCTGTCATTAACGGAAACATTGTTATTTGGCACATTATTGTATGTTATGGCAGTCATCCTTAATCTTTTTGGCATCAGGAACTGGTTTAGTGGAAGACAATTTTTCCACAGCTGGTGGGGGGGGGGGTGGGCTGGTTTTAGGAAGATTATGATTCGAGCACATTACATCTATTGTGCACTTTATTTTCATTGTTATTACATTGTAATATGTAATGAAATAATTATACAACTCACCATAATGCAAAATCAGTGAGAACCCTGAGTTTGTTTTGCTGCAACTAAATGGTCCCATCTGGAAGCAATGGGAGACGGAGACACCTGAAGTGTGTTATGTCCAGTCTACTCCAAAATCTCATTTTGGTTGCTGTCACTGTGGAAAATCCTGCTTTACAAAGATAGAATGTTGGAAATGGAAGTAGACTCTTCAGTACTGATTTGACAGGAGGTGGAGCTCAGGTGGTAATGCGAGCAATGGGGACTGGTTGTAAATACAGATGAAGCTTCCACTGGCTTACTTGCTGCTCACCTCTGCTGTGTAGCTCATTTCCTAACAGGTCACAGACAGGTATCTGTCCTTGGTCCAAGATTTAGGAACCCCTGTGTTATAGGTCCAATGGTACATTACATATGTATCATTTTACACAAATGCATTTTAAAGTAAGTTCAGAGAAGAAAATGAGAGAAATATACATTTCTACTGTGTTTTATAAGTACATACTTATCTTTACTGGTGCTTTTTTATTTTGTATGTGTGTCCATCCATTTGAATTACCTTCTGTGATCACTTGCTTTCATCCATTTGAATTACCTTCTGTGATCGCTTGCTTTTAGCCTAAATAACTTTCTTTGGTATTTCTTGTATGTCTTGTATGATGAAAACAAGTTATCTCAGTTTTTATTTATCTTAGACTACTTGTTTTGATACTACTTTCGAAAGTTCTCATGGATAGAAGATTCTTGGTTACCAGCTTTTTTTTTTTTCTTAGAGCACTTCAACTATGTTATTCCACTGTCCTCTGCCTTCATTGTTTTTTCAGAGAAGTCATCTTATATTCTATGAGGTTCCTTCCATTTCAAACACTTGGCTGCTTTTAAGATTTACTTTTAGTTTTTGACTTTCAGAATTTTTACTACGATGTGTCTATTTGTATGCTTCTTTGCATTTATTCTTCCTGAAATTTGTTGAGATTCTTCAATGCATTTTTTAGTGTTTTGCAATAATGTGGAAAGATTTCAGTCATTACTTCTTTGAATCTTTTTTGTGCTATTTTCTTCTCTCCTCTTCTGATAACCACATGGCACACAGGTTTTTCTGAGGCCCTACTCATTTTTTTTGTGTGTATTTTTTCTTTTTTCATATTGCGTAATCTCTATCAATCTGTATTCAAATTTAATTTTTTCTTCTTCCAGTTAAAAATGACTGCTAAGCCCCTTTAATACATTTTTTGTTCTAGGTTCTGCATTTTTCATATTGAAAATTTCCATTTATGTTTTTAATTATAAGTTCTCTTATCAATATTTTATATTTGGTGTAGATCAAATTTCTTTTACTTATTTAATCAAGTGTTTCTTTATTTCTTTGTTAATTATAGCATCTGGCCATTTCCAGAGACAGTTTCTGGTTGCCTGTTTTTTTCCTGGAGAATGGGTCATACTTTTCTGTCTCTTTTCATATCCCATAATTTTTTGGCAAACAAAAAAAATTGGGGCTGCAACCTTGAATGTGACTATACTTATCCTCAATAAAAGTAACTTTATCAAGGATCCCTTTTACTGTTTATTTTCCTGCCCACACCCAGCTGTTCATATTCACTTTGGACTGGTTGCTCTATTATTTTTCAACAACATCTTGGGGCATAAATTGCCCCACAAATTAAACTGATGCAATTCAAACTTAAGGTCAATGTTTGAGATTTCTCATGACTCCAGGCAGGCTCTTTTCCTGGTTTACTCATATAAACTAGCCAGTCTAGAGTTTAGCCTACATTTCCAATGAGGCTTCAAGTTTTCTTTCATTTGCCTCCCATCACTAGTGCATTAATTTTTTTTTATATTCAATATTTTTTATTATGATATTGTAGGGTACAGTTAAGGGTTAGGTATACAACTATGCTTCATTCAGGCACCCTTGTTGATAAGAGGTGTCTCCCCATCCCCAGACAGATATTTACTACCATTAATCCCATCTCCCTACTCTCCCCATAGTTTCTTACCACTGTCAGTCATTTTCTTATGGTAATACATTGGATGATCAAGGTCCACTATATGAGTGATAACATGTGATACTAAGTTCTTTGTTTCTGTGAGAGGTCACTCAGTATTATAGACTCTAGTTCCATCCCGGTTGCTGCAAAATTCATGATTTTGTTCTTTTTTATGGTGGCGTAGTATTCCATTGTGTATATGTACCACATTTTTTTAATCCATTCCTCTTTTGATGGGCAGCATGGTTGCTTCCAGGTTCTTGTTATTGTGAACAATGCTGTGATAAACATATACGAGTGCAGGGATCTCTTTTATAGAGTGATTTGAGTTCTTCAGGGTATATTCCCAGTAGGGGGATTGCAGGGTCATATGGGAGGTTGATATTTAGAGCTTTTAGGAATCACTACACTGCTTTCCACAGACGTTGCACTAGTATACACTCCCACCAACAGTGTAGAAGTGTTCCCTTTTCACCACACCCTCTCCAGCAACTGTTAATTTTTGAGTTATTGATAATTGCCATACTGACTGGAGTTAGGTGGTATCTCAGAGTGGTTTTGATTTGCATCTCCCTGATGGTTAGTGAGGTTGAACATTTCTTCATGTGTCTGTTGACTGCTCGGATGTCTTCCTTTGAGAAGTGTCTGTTCATATCTTTTGCCCATTTTGTAATGGGGTTGTTTGTTTTTTTCTTTTCCAACGTTTGAGTAGATCCAAGATGTTAAGCCTTTGTCAGACCTGGAGTTGGTAAATACTTTTTCCCAATCTGTAAGCTGTCTCCCTGCTCTCTTGATGGTTTCTTTGGCTTTGTAGAAGCTTGTTAGTTTAATGAGGTACCACTTGTCTATCTTATCTCTTATGACCTGTGGGTTTTGGGTTTTGTTCAGGAATTGGATGCCAGTTCCAATTTCCATGAGGGTGTGTCCTTCATTTTCTAAGGTTCTTATG
>CAUYQG010022539.1:0-12871 GCA_963574415.1 Tarsius wallacei
ATTTAGGTCTCTGATCCATTTGGAGTTAATTTTTGTGTATGGGGACAGGTAGGGGTCCTGCTTTAATCTTCTGCATGTGGTCAGCCAGTTTTCCCAGCACCATTTACTGAATAGGTTCTCCTCTCCCCATTGGTAGGTGGTGGAGGGACCAGATTTTTTAAACGTGGTTCATATGCATGATGGAATATTACACAGCCAGATGGAAGGACACAATTATGGACTTCACAGCAATTTGGATGGATCTAGAGTCTATAGTACTCAGTGATCTATCACAGAAACAAAGAATTGAGTACCACATGTTCTCACTCATAAGCGGATCCTGAATATCTATCATAATATTATAAGAAATTGACAGTTCAGGACACTGCCAGGGCATGGGGCGGGGGAGGCACATAACATCAATAAGCGTACCTAATCTCAAACCAGGCGAAACGGGGACCAAAGGGAGGTCCAAATTTTACCTCTATGATGATCACTTATTTACCTAATCCTGAATTATACCCCACATCTTTAAAATAAAAAAAAAATAAAGTAAAATAATAAAATAAAGTTATCCCATGGCAAACCTTTTTGTAAAGTAAATAATATTTGTTCCAATGCATAAAGTTGAAATTGTATATATTTGGTTTCACATTGGCTCTGTTTATAACTGACATAGGCCATTTTGAAGTTCCATAATCACAGCTAAGTGTACAAATAGTGTTGACTGTGTGCTCATCAACATTTGATTTTAAAGTAGCTGAAAACACAGCATAACTGTCCTAATCTAAGATCTCATTAATGCTCATTTCAAATGGCCCAGAAATGCATTTCAGATGCAACAAGGACTCCAACAACTATAGTGTCTGGTTCTTACAGAGACTATTCCTCACAAGAAAACTTAAAACGGCAACTAAGTTGGTGTGGAAAAAGGTACAGCCTAATGGTCTGAGATACTGCTTTTTCTGACCTCAATCTATCCAATAGCATATTGTTACCACAAGTGAACTGAGACTGAGATTTATGCATACTGAAAATTGCTTAGCATTTCTAGACCAGCATGTGCCATAATCATGTACATTAAAACTTTTCTGATTCAGAAATCTCACTTTACTATTCTTCTCACCAGGCTTAGGTAAAGTAAGATTATCTAGCCACACCTTATTAACGGACAGTCTTTTAAAAAAATCATTAATTTTCTTTCCTGGATCTTTCCAGGAGGGAAATGAGAGACAATAAAGCAAAAGGGAATTAGTTATCAATCTTTTGCGGAGGGCTAAGGTCCTCAGTGGTTGAGAGAAAGTCTGGTTTTGGTCTTTTAAATTCTGCTTACCCAGTGGGCTTAGGACAAAGTGGAGAGAGAAGCTATACATCAGAATGAGAGGAAGCGTTTCATGAGAATACTAAAAAATTCAAAATTCTATAGATCAAGTTCAGATCGTTCAAAGTCACTTTATGTTAGAAAGGGAGAAGAGCTAGTACTGGAGAAAAAACAGAAAAGAGAGTAATTTCAAAGGAGAATATCTGTACTCCAATTGTCCTGTGCCACCCAAGTTTGTGGCAGACGCAAAGCCCACTGGGCCAGCAATGAAACAACCACCCGCAACCTCACTGGGCTCTGATTTGTGCCTGCCCTTGCCTCGACAGCCACAACTATCTCCCACAGAGTTAACCTGGGTGGACATGTTTTACAAAGTAACAGACTCACTTATTCAAATGAGAAAAATCTGGCATTGATGCCTAAATCACAGACATTAGATGAATGACAAATGCCTTCATTTCTTTCTGCTCTACAGATGTGGTAAACACTACAATAATTTCATAAGAGCCCTTCAACCTCTTTTTTTCAGTAAGACATGAGCACAATTATAAATTTAATAGACAGTTCTAATCAAATAGCTTAGGCTCCCAAACTTTATATTCAAATAAAAAATCCAGCAGGCTTTGGTTTATTTCCTCTCTGCATGTGAGAGATGAGGGAAATACCAGTAATTCCCCTCACTTAATCTTTGTTAAGCTTTTCAACTTCCAACTATTTTTACCTTTCAGAAGAAAATAAATGTTGATGTAAATATTAACTTCAGACTATGGGAGAGGAGGAGTAGGGTGATGGGATTAATGGTAGTAAATATCTGTCTGGGGACGGGGAGACACTGCCTATCAATAAGGGTGCCTGAACGAGGCATATTTGTACACCTAACCCTTAACTGTACCCCACAATATCATAATAAAAAATATTGAATATAAAAAATATATATATATATTAATTTCAGAACAAGTTATTATGAAAGATGAGCAACAGAACTGTAAATTTTTTAGAGGTTACAGGTTGCTTCCTCATAACATAGCAATAATGCATGAAATCCAGGCATCTTACAAGACTCCTTTGTTAGAAATAAAATTTCCAAAAATGGTTTTATGACAAAAATAAAATTGTACCCATGTTTCTGCAGACACAGAGGAAGAAGGAATATTTTATCTTTCTTATCTTGCTGAGATTTTCATCAGCAGTTACAAGTCCCTACAGTTTTATGACTGGTGCCAGAATTTCATTAATTAGCACCAAGAGAAAAATAAAGCCTGGGCTGGAGAGCTCAAAATTTAAGCCGGGCTCGGTGGCTCAGCCTGTAATCCCACGCCTTTGGGAGGCTGAGGTGAGTGGATTGCCTGAGCCCGTGGGTTCGAGACCCGCCTGGGCAAGCGAGACCCCATCTCTACAATAATCAAAAAATCAACCGGGCGTGGTAGTGCGCACTTGTAGTTCCAGCTACTTGGAAGGCTGAGGCGGAAGGATCGCCGGACCCCAGCAGGTCGAGGCTGTGGTGGCCGGGAGCGGCCACTGCACTCCAGTCTGGGCGACAGAGTGAGACTCCAACTCAAAAAAAAAAAAAAAAAAAAAATTTACAAAACAGAAAAGGGAAAGGGCCAGATAAGATTGGGGGCATGCAATGTTTCCCATCCTTATCTAACAACCCAGTAGCATTACAGTTAGAAAAATAATAATAATTGTTCATATAAAGGAGGCTCCATTATATGGGAAAATTATGATAATCGGCATGGATATTTTAAGTTTCAGAAGTCCAACTAAACTGCAAAATTCAAAGTTAACACATTAATTCTAGACAGTCCTTTCATTTAAAAAGTTGGTAAAAATATATAATGCCTTCATCTGAAATATAAATGAATTTTTAATTCCTTAAAGGAATTCTGCATTATAGAAAAGGAATTTAAGAATTAGTATGCAATTCTGAGGATCAAGGTCTTTTCTAGAAGCATAAAATATTCAATTAACTATCCTGTAGAATTTTTAATTGTGACATTGAAATGCTAAGCAGAGCATTAACATCTATTATTCTTCATGAATTAATATTTTCCAGGACTGCACACACTGTCAGTTCTATAATAGCACTTTAGGGTGCAATTTAAGGTTTTGATTTCATTTCTCATTCCTTGTTAAAAGGTAGTGTTTAATTCTGACTAAGCTACCTTTCATATAATAACCAATAAAGCATCATTTCAAACCAAGGAAATATTACATTAGCTTAATTTAAAAGGAAGAGTATTTTGTAATATATTAGGACAACTTCTTACATAATTTCAAAATCAATAAGATGTTCTGAATTCCCAATGCTGTGTTATAAGAAATTATTATCATAATGTGCTTTCTGGCTCATTTCTTTCCTTCACAAAAAAATAAAACACAACAGATCCTCCACCCCACTTCCAAGGAACAAGGCAGCTCTGCATAATTGTGCCATCAGCACAGCATGGAGATAGCCTGAAGTTGAATTATTGATGCACCACCAAAGAATTCAATGAAAAGAGATGATACTGAACAGTGGTTAAGAGCTGTGAAGTCAGGAAAGTCAGAAAGAGCTAGGACCACTAACTTACCAAATCTAAGACTTTAGGCAAATTTATTTAACTCCTTTAAGCCTCCGTTTCCTCATCTATAAAATGGGAAGAAGAAGAATAATGCCTATTTCGTAGGGATGTTGTAAGAATTAGGAGTTACAGCAAGTATAACATTGAGCCCAGTGCCTGGTCCCTGGGGAGTAATCAGCAGATGTTTAATCTTTATTACATGAATACTCTGACCAATCATTTGGGCATTTCTAAGTTCAGTGTAACTCCAGGGCAATAAGCAGGTGTGAACTAGTCTATAGCAGCAATCAATAAGCAGCAACTGCCTAGAGCACCTAATTAAGAATAATCAATGAAACGTTACTTAAAACCAAGGAAAGATTATATTTGTTTAATAAAAGAGAAATAATTTTTACTATACGTATTAAAACTTTTTTTACATAATTTCAAAATCAATACAATTTTCCAAATTTGAGTCTGGACTGCCACAGAGTAGGGTAGTAGCCATGTTTTCTATCCCTGGCATAGGTATGCATTTGTTGTCATATAAGTAAAGTCTCCTGTTGATAAAATTGTTTTAACTTAGTTTAGCTTTTGTGTGTATAGGAAAATCCACTCACAGGTGTGAAAGGTGAGTGCATCTATAGAAAACTACTAAATCAACTTTGGTTCAGGATACTCCACTTTAAGCTGCCAGTGCAACGCTGCCAAGAAGGCTCAACTGACTGATAAATCACTACAACAAATACTTATATCTTAAGATAAATGCACTATGTATAAACATTCTGTTGAATAGTTTTGCATATTGACAAACAACGGGGGCCACCAGACCAGAAGCGTTGTGCTCTAACCAGATCCTGCTCCTCTGGGTTGAAACCTGGGCACTGCCAAGATACTGACTTACCACTCACTTCTTTTTTTTTTTTTTTATTCAATATTTTTTATTATGATATTGTGGGGTACAGTTAAGGGTTAGGTATACAAATATGCCTCATTCAGGCACCCTTGTTGATAGGAAGTGTCTCCCCATCCCCAGACAGATATTTACTACCATTAATCCCATCACCCTACCCCTCCCCACCCCCATAGTTTCCCACCACTGTCAGTCATTTTCTTGTGGTAATATGTTGGATGATCAAGGTCTACTATATGAGTGAGAACATATGATACTCAGTTTTTTGTTTCTGTGAGAGGTCACTCAGTATTATAGACTCTAGTTCCATCCAGGTTGCTGCGAAATTCATGATTTTGTTCTTTTTTATGGCTGCATAGTATTCCATTGTGTATATGTACCACGTTTTTAAAATCCAGTCCTCTTTTGATGGACAGTATGGTTGCTTCCAGGTTCTTAATAATGGCCATTCTGACTGGAGTTAGGTGTATCTCAATGTAGTTTTAATTTGCATTTTTTTGATGACTAGTGAGGCTGAACAGTTTTTCATGTATATGTTGGCTGCTCATATGACTTCTTTTGAGAAGTGTCTATTCCTATCTTTTGCCCACTTTGTAATGGGGCTGTTTTTTTTTTTCTTTTCAGCACGTTTGTGTTCCTTGTAGATCCTAGATGTTAGGCCTTTGTCAGACATAGAGTTGGCCAATATTTTTTCCCAGTCTGTGAGCTGTCTCCCTGCTCTCTTGATGGTTTCTTTGGCTTTGCAGAAGCTTTTCAGTTTGATAAGGTCCCACTTGTCTATCTTATCTCTTATGGTATGGGCACTTGGGATTTTGATCAGGAATTGGTTGCCAGTTCCAATTTCCATGAGAGTGTCTCCTGCATTTTCTAAGCTTTTTATCATTTGAGGTTTTACATTTAGGTCTCTGATCCATTTAGAGTTGATTTTTGCGTATGGAGATAGGTAGGGGTCCTGTTTCAATCTTTTGCATGTGGTCAGCCAGTTTTCCCAGCCCCATTTACTGAATAGGTTCTCCTCTCCCCAGTGGTTTGTGGTGGAGGCTTTGTCAAAGATGAGTTGTTTGAGAAATTGAGGTTTTGCTTCTGGAATCTCAATTCTATTCCATTGGTCTATATGCCTGTTCTTGTATCGATACCAGGCTGTTTTGATTATTGTAGCTTTATAATAAAGTTTAAATTCTGGGTGTGTGATACCTCCTGCTTTGTTTTTTTGCTGAAGATTATTTTGGCTATTCATGGTTGTTTATGTTTCCAGATGAATTCCTGTATTGTTCTTTATAAGTCTGAGAAGAATGTTGCTGGTAATTTGATGGGTATTACGTTAAATCTGTAGATTGCCTTAGGTAGAATGGAAATTTTAACAATGTTGAATCTTCCAATCCATGAGCATGGATTATTTTTTCACTTGTTTGTGTCATCTTTGATTTCTTTGAGCAGTGTTTTGTAGTTTTCATTGTAAACATCTTTCACATCTCTGGTTAGGAAGATGCCGAGGTATTTCTTTCTTTTTTGTGTGTGTTGGCTATTGTGAATGGAATTGTGCTTTTTTTTTTGAGTTGGAGTCTCACTCTGTCGCCCAGACTGAAGTGCAATGTCCGCTCCCAGCCACCGCAGCCTTAACCTGCTGGATTCTGGAGATTCTTCCGCTCAGCCTTCCAAGTAGCTGGAACTACAGGCATGCGCTACCACACCTGGCTAATTTTTTTGATTTATTGTAGAAATGAGGTCTCACCAAGTTGCCCAGGTGCGTCTCGAACCCGTGGGCTCAGGCAATTCACTTACCTCGGCCTCCCAAAGCACAGGATTACAGGCTGAGCCACCGAGCCTGGCGGAATTGTGCTTTTAATTTGGGTTTCTGTTTGCTTATTTTTGTTGCATAGAAATGTGATTGTCTTTTGCACATTTATTTTATACCCTGAGACTTTGCCAAAGTTCTTTATTAGCGCAAGGAGGTTTTTAACAGATTCTCTTGGGTTTTCGAGGTATAGAATCATGTCATCTGCAAAGAGGGATATCTTGATTTCCTCTTTTCTTATTTGGATATGTCTGATCTCCTTGTCTTCTCTGATATCTCTAGCTAGAATTTCCAAAACTATGTTGAACAGGAGGGGTGAGAGTGGGCATCCTTTTCTTATTTCAGTTTTCAGGGGAAATGGTTCCAATTTCTCTCTGTTTAGCAATATGAAAATTAAAAATTAAAATTAAAAACGCTGCCCTCTTGTGGTAGGCTCTATAATTGTTCCTCTAATCTGGTCTCTTTTGCACATTTTCCACCTCTTTCACTCTTTCCTGAGCAGGGAAAGAAGGGGGCAGTGTAGGTAGGTGGGGCTGCAATCCTCCCCTCCCACTCTCATATGGTCAGGGAGATCCCCTCCAGTCAGGAGGTGTGGGGCTGTCTCTTCCCCAGGAATGTACTCGTGGGGGTTGGGGGGGCTGTGCCTCAGCAGGCCTGTTCTGGAATGGTGTTCTATTACAACTGATGTCCGGGCTCCACTTGGGTTTGTCTCTCTCAGTCGTGACCCAGCTGTGTGGGTCTGATGTTCAGAGGATTGCTGCAGAGGAGGGGGTTTGGAGTAGCCCCTTACTCACCACTGATCTCTTTGGAGTTCTTCCTCATCCTTTTCTGGTCACACCCTTTGTCCCACGACTGGATCTTGGTAGGGGGTGGGGTGCCTAGGACTCAGCACTCATCAGGTCCTTTTGAATTTGTGCTTTCAGGATATTCCCTCTGGGTCGTGATCAACTCCTGAGTAGTTGATCTGCCAGTCACAGAGATCAGGTCTGTTGTTCCATGGTGAGCAAGTCAGAACACTTTCCTGCCCTGCCTTCAAGATGGTGACAGGGTGCCTCTCTTGAACTCTCCAGTGAGACTATACCTCTGAGTTCCCTCTGCAGACTCTGCTGTCAGTCCCTGGCCAGGCACTGAGGTTGTGAGGCAAAGCCTGGAGCCAGCAGTCTCTCCTGCTACAGTGGTGAGACAAAGCCTGGAGTTACTCTCTCCCAGCTGCTTCTTCACAGGAAAACTTTTGTTCATTTAAAAAAAAAATGGGGCTTTGCTTCTGTGACTGTGAAGAGCCAGGGACCAAGCAGAGAAACTGCAGCACCAGCTGTTGCACCAGGGTCCTGGCCCCTTGCTCACGAGCCCCCACTTAGTCACTCTCTCCTAGCATTTTCTTCCCAGGAAGGGTTTTATTGATTTTTTAAAAATGGCGCTCGACTCCTGTGTCCTGGGAATTGTTGGGTTCCAAGCTGAGCAGCTACAGCACCAGCCACTGCACCAGGAGAGCCCTGGCTGCTAACTCCCTAGCCCTCACTTAGTTAGACACTCACATGGCCACTCACTCACCAGCATATATGCAAAATTTTCCATACACCCACTCACTCACACTGGGACTCAGGTAGTCTGACTGGCTTGGCTACCATCTTCCTGACCTCCCCCTCATATTTCTAACATCGTTGAATCATAGTTCAACATAATTGAACAGTGTCTTTTTATCATAATCTGGCCTTGCAAACTTATGTGGTCTTGGTTAAGTTGATAATTCCCATGTTTTAATATCCATTTTTTATAGATTTTATAGATTTTTATAGATTTTAATATCCATTTTTTCAATGATGACTTAATGATATCACTCATCTAGAAACTTTTTGAGGAGACATTATATTTAGTTCATTGCTAAATCCTCAGTATCTAGTATATTATATGGCACATGTAGGTGCTCAGTGTAAGCTTGTTGAATTTTGAACTCAAGAAAGATGTAGGAGAATGAACCAGAGTGTCTGGGTTTGGGCAAGGGTACGAGTGAAACGGTGTTAAATTAAGGGGGGAGTTGCATTAAAATCTTTAGGTTCAGAAGTAACTTTGGAGTACTACTTCCGAAATGTGGATGATGGTTGGCTCTGACTAAGTCTCAGGCAGAAAAGCATTTCTGATTCTTCTTAGGCCTTGAACAGTATCTTCATAGTCATTGATCTATTGATTCATAGATTGATTCATAGACATTCTCTAAGTGTCTTCCCTATTTTAGAATTTGTACTGGGTGCTGAGAATACAACAATGAATGAGATAGTTCCTGTCCTTAAGGAGAGGAGTGCAGAGATTGCAGCATCCACAAATAGGTACACTACAGTGTCACAGAGGCTATAAAGAAGTTATAACAAGAAAGTGGGGCATAAATGTTGAACTGGTATATTATAAGTCAGGAGAAGCAATACTTTGAGAAGGGAGGATTTTTCTGAGCATAGATAAGGCATATAAGGACATTCAATGCTGAAAAGAATTTAAGGGAAAGCATAGTGGCCTGGAACAGGTTAGTGTGCTTGGGAAACAAATATTAATTCAGCTTGATTGGTTTATATGGTTTGAAGGAAGAGTATGGAGTCTGGTGAGAAATGAGGCAGGATATATAGAATAAGGGTTGGAATGTATCCTTTAGGTGGGGAAATCATTGGGAAATTTAAGAGAGCCACAATATTACCTGATTAAAAATTTAGCACAATTCTTCCTATTTTATTTTGTCCCCCAAAATTTTAGAGCCTCAGAATTTGACTCATTTATTGCATTCAATTCTTTTTTTTTTTTTTTAAGAAGATTTTTAAAAAGAAAAAAATCACTGCCTTGCTGAATTCATGAGTCTGGAGCTGGAAGCAGAAGGAGACTCTGACAGGGCTGAGGTTTGCAAACAATAAATTCCTGTTGTGGGGATTAATATTTTAAAATCTGGTGTTTGTGCTATTTTTCTCATTATATATACCTGTTGTGTTGCCAAGAAACTGTTTAGCATCATGATGCCAGACTTTCAATTTAGATATTTGCTCTTTACTCCCCTTATAATTAGTGGCAAAGAACAGAGCCCTTTGTACATAGAGTTCTAGTCAGGAGGTATTTAATTTAGTTCAAGCAAATATTTATGGATGGAGAGATATATGCATGAATACTATGTAATGACACCGTGTTAGGTATAGGTGATATGGGGAATAAAATCAGTTACCGAATGCTGAGTTGAGTCACCATCTCACAATGAGATAAGCAGCAGGGGCTGTGGGAGCACAGAGAAGATGCTGCTGGACTAAGTAGTTTAGGAAGGTACTCAGAGTAGATGATTTCTGAGCTAAGGCTCTAAGGATGAATAGGAATGGAGCAAGTCAATGAAGAATGGGAGGAGATTGAGAGCAAAGGCAGAGAATGAATGAGAGATTTTACAGGGAGAACTGGATGAGTGAAGACAGATGAGAGACATGGGTGTATGGTGCATGTGTAGATGAACGAGTAGCTTAATATACCTTAGTTGTTTCCCTTTTGATGATTAAAACTCTTGTTTTGTGGTACTCGTTAGAGGGAACAAGGTATTCAGAATTAAATTCTGATTTGTTTCATTGAGGTGCTGCTTTAATAAAAAGAACACTGTCCTTGGAGTAAGATATTAATTCATTAATTTATTAATTCATTAATTTTTTCTCTAAACAATAGTTGATGACTGGTGCATGCTAGAAACTGTGTTCATGCTGAAGAGGATATCCTCTTTTATGTATGAATTTGGGCAAAGTTCCTGATATTTCTGAACCTTAGTTCCACATCTGGAAAACGAGACATTACTACCATGTTCATAAGATTATTTTGAAGATCAAATTAGATTGTGTGTAAATGTTTTTGTAAATTCTAAAGTGCTATCCTAACATTTTTCATATTAATAATCTTGCATGAGAAAAGATTATCTTGATGGACTGAAATGGGATTTGTTAGTGAATGAAGAAACTCACAGAGGTCAAAGAAGAACACTAGTCATTCTCTAGGTATAACCTAGATTCATACTCCATAAATCTAGCAAATTAAAACACAAAAAAATTTCCTTAGCAGTATCTTAGGTTCTTTAATAACTCTATCTCTTGGAAGTCAGTTTTCTTTAAAACTATAGAATGTGAATAATAATGCCTACTTCACATTATTTTATGGGGATTACATGAGATTATGTATATGAAAGAAATAATTTATCTCAATGTTTGGCACTAAATTTGCTTCCAATAAATATTTGTGTCTTCTGAGTCTGAGCTAAAACAGGAGATCTGTTTTGCAGTTGTGAGCAAGTATGAGTATCATTTTAAAGTTTGTAATTTTCAGGTTGGCAAAGGTAGGGAAATGTCAAATATGATTCCAATACATAGACAAATATCCAGGGGAAAGAAGATGGAAATTATTTTTATGGTATCTGATTCTAAAAGGTAAGATTGGGTTTTTTCATTATGATTGTCACAATTCTTCCAACCTTGATTGTGCCCGATTTCAAAGCCACTCCCATATGTTTGGGTATTTTTTATAGCAGCACCTCACTATTGATACCAAAATCTGTACTGGTTATCTAACTGCTGTGTAACAAGTTACAACAAATGTAGTGACTTAAAATAATACATTTAAGCCGGGCTTGGTGGCTCAGCCTGTAATCTCGCGCTTTGGGAGGCTGAGGTGAGTGCATTGCCTGAGCCCGCGGGTTCGAGACCCACCTGGGCAACTTGGCGAGACCACATCTCTACAATAAATCAAAAAATTAGCCGGGCGTGGTAGCACGCGCCTGTAGTTCTAGCTACTTGGAAGGCTGAGGCGGAAGAATCGCCGGAGCCCAGCAGGTTGAAGCTGCGGTGGCTAGGAGCGGCCACTGCACTCCAGTCTGGGTGACAGAGTGAGACTCCAACTCA
This sequence comes from Tarsius wallacei, assembly GCA_963574415.1. NCBI lineage: Eukaryota > Metazoa > Chordata > Mammalia > Primates > Tarsiidae > Tarsius > Tarsius wallacei. The sequence continues at coordinate 11,447 of CAUYQG010022539.1, forward strand.
AAATAAATAAATAAATAAATAAATAATACATTTATTATCTCACAGTTTCTATGAATCAAGACCTCAGACATGACTTAATTGTGCCTTCTGATTGGGATCTCACAAGACTGTAATCAAGATGTTGGCCTGGTTGCTTTCTTATTTGGAGGTTTGACTGGGGAAGAATCCTCTTCTAACCTCATTCAGGTTGTTAGCAGAATTTAACAATCTATTTATGGGAGTGAGGGCCCTGGCTTCTTTCTGGATGTTGAATTTTGAACTCAAGAAAGATGTAGGAGAATGAACCAGAGTGTCTGGGTTTGGGCAAGGGTACAAGTGAAAAAGTGTTAAATCAAGGGTTTGGGGTGTTGCATTAAAATCTTTAGGTTCAGAAGTAACTTTGGAGTACCACTTCTGAAATGATGGTTGGCTCTGACTAAGTCTCAGGCAGAAAAGCATTCCTGATTCTTCTTAAGCCTTGAACAGTGCCTTCATAGTCATTGATTCATGGGTTGATTCATAGACATTCTCTAAGTGTCTTCCCTATTTTAGAATTTGTAAGTTCCAGAAGGCTATCAGCAGCTCCTTATCATATGGGTTTCTCCAACATGTCTGTTTACTTTATCAAAGTAGAGTCTCTAGAGTGAGTTCCTTAGCATGGCAGAGTCTTTTATAATGTAGCATGATCATGTGAGTAGCATCCTATCACCTCTGTCATATTCTATTATAGAAACAAGTGACAGGTCCTGCTAACAGTCCAAGGGAGAAATTATATAAGGGCATGAACACCAGGAAGCAGAAATGATGGAAGACTACTCTGTAGTTTGTTTGCCACAGAAGGTTCAAGAAAATATGAAAATAAGTAACTCTAACAGGTGAAATGTGTAGCACTGTATATAACTTGACACATAGTAAATGTTCTACAAGGGAGGACCCAAAAAACCCAGAATTATTTTTTTGGAGGATGGGCCCTTCTAGTATAGGCTTCCCCTGCTAGGTAAGTGTTCAAGGAATCCATTGGCACCAGTGTACCAGCTAGCCTTGCTGTGAGAGGCTGTGTCTGACTTTAGTGAATTTTTTTTTGAGATTCCTTCAATACATTTTCACATTTCATGATGGGTGATTTATGAGTGCACCTGCCCACACTGTGCTGAGTGTTCAGCAGTTTTTGACCCAAAACAACATGACATCTCCATGCCCCAACATCCTTATTCACACCAAGTGACTTTTTTTGTTTCCTAGATGAAAAAGTTCTTAGGGAAAATGTTTTGCTGATGTGGAAGAGGTGAAAAAAAAAACCAAAAAAAAAAAAAAAAAAACAGCAGAATTAATAAAAGGCATAAAAAATTACCAGTTAAAAAACTGTTTTAAGCAGTTGAAAAAAAATATTGAAAGGGGTTTTTAATAAAGCAGCGATTACAATGAAAGTGACTGAAGTTTAAAAAA